>PNEQ01102168.1:0-39700 GCA_003012365.1 Medauroidea extradentata | reverse complement strand
AAGTTAATTAACGTGTCTGTGACACAGGAGTAATTGTGTGCATAACTAATTGTGTTGTGAGAGTTCTAGTTGATTACTGTTTTGTGTATTTCGTAGCTTTGTGAGCTATTAAATCCAGTACTTAATTTAACTCTTTTATTTGTAATTATAAGACCTCTATCCCAAAGAACTCATGGGAATTGCCCACATATAATGTTTATGTGTCAAACTTGTAACATTATGTTGTAGATACCAGTGCTGCCTTTCCTTTACACAATGGTTAAGTTCCTCCTCTAAAATATTACCAATATATTCAAGATAATATTATTCTCTCCCATGTGGCATTCTAACCTCTATTTACGGCCTCCATGATTGATTTGCAGCTTGTTAAAATCTTAAGAAAGGTCTGAGGACATCTTAAGAAATCCTCAGTATTTACTTAGATTTCACTCACTTTTCGCCTCTGCAATGAAAATTTCTCACATTTCACTCAGAGATGCCTTAGATTTGACTCATTGTGACTGTGCAATCAAGCTACCGTACTCAGAAGTTAACGTATAAAGTTGCAATAAATAAAAATGTTATTTATTATTTTAGACTAGGCGGTCGTCAAAAGTGCTCACTTAATCGCGAAGCACCTGTAGTCGCGATGGAGGTGCACGGCAGAAGGAAAATGGGATGGCGCGGTGTCCCGTCATGTCGAAACCACACGGCGGTACTTGTTCCAGCAACTCCAGAAATACGTTTTTCACGAATACCAAGTATAGCGGGCTTCACTGAGACGTTGTGGTATCAAATACATTCCCAAAAAAATGATTACAACGCTTGCCCAAATGTTGACCCTGCAGCACACTCGGTTGCCCATTGAGAGGGGTGTGTTAGCAATTGGCGTACGCCCAGACGTGGTAGGTTCTCGTGTTGAAGATACCACCCCTGGAAAAACTGAGCTTCATCTATGAAGACGGCAGTCGATGTAAAGTTTTCAGCCACGCGTTATTTCATTGGATTAACCATTCAAAAAACATGTGTGCACATGGTATGTGCTCACTTTCGTTTAGGAAGTGGACTTTGCTTGCATAGGATGCATTCGCTTCACGCACAAAGCTCGCAGGATCGTTGAATATTCAATACCCACAACTTGTGAGGTAATGAACAGTTCCTGCCGCATATGGCGAAGCACATTCTCATCAAATGCCGCAGTTCGTCTTGTCAACGCAGTGCTCCAGAGTTCAGCCTCACAACTTTCGTTCAGAATTCATCCTGCTATCCCCAAAGTATGCGATTCGACACCAAAAATTCTCCTTATTGCGGACACTAATTCTGCCATGCGACAAATACTAAAAACAAAATAATAATAATAATTTTTCTTGCTTCTACATACCAACCTCTTGTACCAGTCATAATAGATGGTTATTCGCGTCGCGCACTTCGTGTCGCTTCATTCGCGCCATTGTTATTCTGGTATTATACATTATAATTTGCATTTAGTAACAAACAAAAATTTCTTATAAAATATGTAAATGCTATTTACTTCCAACTCACCACTTTCGCCAACATTTGAGCATAAAATAAATAGTTTTATTCCAATATATCGCGTCCGTGACGTGAACAAACTTTCTATATATTCTACTCGGAATTCACGTCCTGTCCACCATTTTTGTCGCGCTGGCGTCACAGAAGCCTCGACACTGATTGACTGACAAGTTTTGTTATTCGCGTCGCGTCCGTCGCGCTATTGTGATTTCAGCATAACGCACCTGGTATAGCTCTAGTACTTGCCTCGCATTTGTACCAGAGTAGAATCCTGACCTACCCTAATCTAATGTGTCCTGTTGAAGGTCCGGGACCTAAGTGCGTCTCATAGCTGAGCCCATGCGGCTACAAAAGTGGTGTGGGAGGGGGATTGAATGCAAGGGGGAGGGGGCATGCATCGCGGCTGTGTGGGATTAGGCAGACGTGGCCGCAATTGGAGCCATGACTACCTTCCTAAGTGTACCTATAGCTGTGCCGTAATCTAAGAAGAGAGAGGGAAAAATCGTCGTAGACACCGTAGATACTCTCTCAACAGAATATGAGTGTAACCACTCAGCAGATACGTGCATTAAAAATAAAAGTCTACTGGAAAAAGAAGGAAGGTCCACGTTTCTTTACTAGTGGAGGGGTGAAGTTTCTAATGTAAAGAGGGAGGCGGGAACTGTCTTAGCTTTATTTTCTTAGTTTTCCTTTGACTTTGAGGTGAGGCGCTGGCTTTCTCAGAGTAGCCTGTCGGCGAACTCCGCTCCGCTCGCATAAAACTTCCTCAACCAGATGCGAACACACTTGTGTGCGGCCAAGGTCACCTCTACACACGCGCCGGTTACATCATCACCAGTTACCTCAGCCAAGTGCGCTGCGCGGGTGACAGCAGTGTTGCCTACCTACACAGTTGCACCGCACATTCGCCAACTCCATAGTGACGTTTTTCTCGAGAATGATTCACCGGAGCGGGTTTGGACAAACAATTTAATTTGTCTTCATTTTGCCGTGATTATTAATAAGTTTCCCCGAAATTGTATGCCTATTTGCCACTTACTGTTCCACAGTTACGAGCAAATGATGCAACCTATACGAAGGCGGGCATACCCAGATCCGATATAATGTAATGTATAAGACCTTTGTCGAGATCCGTCTGCATGTAGTTTGTAGAATTTGTTATTTATTAGGTGTTGTGCATCCCCAAAACAAAATACTGCGTGCGTCCGTATATAAACTAAACAGCTGTTTAGCTCCCAATGTATCTGATACGATTGCAAAACACATGGCCACGTGTGAAAGTTAATTTACTTTCGATATTATGCTACTATGTATTTTATTACTTTCCTGCTGGTAAAATTTCTTTACGTGTACGAAAAATATTACAACTGAGTCATTTAGCTGTTCTCTTTTCATAGAAAGTGCGAGTACTTTCAGAGAAAGCAAGTCTGTAACGTGAATTATTCGCTGCAATATTGATATGAATATTGAATGTGCTGAGAAAGGCTGTTCGTTAAGTCTGGACAAGGGAGATTTCTGCTTGAATAATACACTATCACTGCAGCGCAAACTTCCATAAGTTACTTTATTGAGAGGCATAAACCACGCACTTTAATATTCATAATATCTTTACCTCTTTCCCCCACTTACACGTGTTAACAAGCGTATGTGTCCTGACTTTATGAACATACTGTAATAGACTCTACACCACCTACTTGCGAACGGGACTCGGTGGCCAAGTGGTCAGACCTCTCGCCTCATACTTAGGCGATCCGGGATTCGATTCCTGGCGGGGTCAGTACCCGGATTCTCGCATGTGAGAATCCTGCCGCTGGTCGGCGGGCTTTCTCTGGGATCTCCCACTTTCCCCGCCTCATACTCACATATCACCCCTCACCACCGCTAAAAACCTCGATGTTAAGCGCTGACCAAAATCTCTTTACTCACCACACTGCGGTGAGTTGCTAGTAAAATGAGACATGCAGAAGATTGGACTCAAACTATCAAAGAGTTTCGACTCCACAAACCAAATCACAATACGTGACGGAGTGATTTTCATTAAGTATTTGTCATCCTCCCCCGCCCCCTTTTTTTCGGGTTAAAACAATGTTTACAGTTTTTTTCCTGTCTTAAAAAAAATAGTTGTTCGAATTTACTAAAGCAGTTCGTCAATATTTTAAGATTATCATTTCGCGTGAACAAAAATGTTGGCACCAACAAAATGAATATATGTAGTAGGCATGTTTTAGACCTACGTCGGTGTTCGAACTGCCAGAGAAGATGGCTGAAAGTAGCACCTATTTTGACCGCTGTCTCAATACACACAGACGTCATTGGCCGGGAGGCAGCAGTCTATAATCAGCTGGCGAGGCTTCCACAGATTGTGTCAGTGGCCTACTTAGTGATGCCAGCGCCGCCACTGAAAATAGTTTCGCCACTCAAATGTAACTATCTGCGAAACTTTGCTGACTACCAGAAGCCAACTATTTTGAAAATGAGAGCAGCATTAATGCACTGACGTAACTTTCCTAACCTGAAAATTGCCCTCCGAGTAGAACCTGCGATAAATATTTTCTTCCTTAATTATTTTACGAAGTTAAAATTTTACTAAGTCTTAAGCACGGCCGTAGAAGAACAGGTCTGGACACTCGCCTGGAAACTTGATCCCCTTGTTGTGTGGCTGTAGTTCACCAAGTTACCGAGAATATTGTGTTTGTTTGGAGCTATCAGGGCGGTCGGCCTCAAACTCCGCCCACTTACCTCTCACTTTTTATTAAAACGTATTTTTTATCAATTTATGAAGTACTTCCTTCGCTCACAATATTCAAGCATGGCTCCAGCAATCTTAATTAACTTTATAATGTAAACAATGGAAAAAAGTGGGCGGAGTTTGAGTCCGACTGCCCGGATTACAGCGCCACAGACCTGTTCCTCTACGACCGTGGTCTTAAGAGAAGTACTCGATAGAAAGGCCTATTTGAGTAGGGCGCCTTGTGTTTAGAGGTGATTAGGTAAGTTGTGATCCAGCCATAATCGTCCTTAGTCCCCGCGCGTTCCCGTAGCCTCCGATCGCGCGATAACTTCATTACGCCATTACAGGGCAGTGTAGCCAACATTATATTTTATACCTATGACTCGTGTTCTAATTCTCTCTAAGAATTTATAAATTATTACTGAATTGGTTTTTTATTATTATTTGTTGACAAAATACAACATACAAACATGGATGGACAATACATTTTAAACATTCTCTGTAAAATATGTTTAATAAGAGTGCGTGGTAGATAAATGAACGCTGAAAAATATATTTATTTCTACGCTTTTTTCGAAGCCAATGTGGATAAAATACTCAATGACAATCCTATATAATGGTAGATTTTAAATGTTAATTATGGTTAAATGATTTAGACATTTATGGTTAAACGTGCATTTACTCTACTACAATGGCAGGTACTCGGAATACAAAAACAGTTACAATGTATTATATTAATTTAGGAGAGGAGCACAATATTGCTGATTACTAAAATATTACATTAAGTCGAAAGTTGCTACCACATAATTAGTACTGACAACCTTACCGAAAGCTGGATTGAAGAGGTAGACGGCATCGACGGACGAATACGCCGTCGCCGGGACTCGACCCCCGAGCCCAAGAGGAGAGCTGGACTGCTGTTGATTGGGATGAGTGCTGGCGGACGACAGACCTGAGGTCTACTTGGTAACAAGACGTTATATTGACGTGCTCGTCCACATTTTTGCACCACTACGAGGGCTTGAGGTGAGTTGCTGTCTACCTTGGTTTCCCAACGCTGGTCTAATTGCAGCCTGAACCTCTTGCTGTCCGGCCTGCTTGGCCACATCATAACATTACCCCCAATGTTTCGAAGAAGATCCATCCCCGGATCTTTAGGCCGGTCCGAGATTGGTATAAAAGTTGTACTCAGTATCTTGAAATTATTCTGGCAGTGGGAATATGGAAAAGGTTGTCAAACTCTTCAATATGGATAGAAATTACTTAGATGGACTAACTAGAGAAGTTGACGATCTGTGTTTACAAGCATCAGCTGTAATCTGCTGAATTAAGGTTGGCCGGTGTGTCCTTGAACTTGTGCAAGGCGTGCATTCTTCCACACGGCTGTGGCAGACACTACGCGTGTGGTATCGCGAATCGCGCCAGCTGTACTAAATGTTCTGTATAAATGTAGCAACTAAATTCTTAAGCTAAATTTTCATTAAAAAAACTGCCCATTAGAAACTATACTATAGTTAAGTGATAAAAAGGGCAACGTTTTACATTTAACATAAAAACCTGGAAAATAATAAAACAAAACAATATCGCTCCCCTCTTGCAAATGGAGTAGGCCTATTATGTGTCATATTACTGGAAGATAATATAATATTATAATACCAGAAATTATAAGACTATATTCTGTTGTATACTACTACCTAATAATATTTGGATCACCGCCAGGTGGGCGACGTGACGGAAGGTAATCGTGACTGCACTGCGTCTCTTCAACTCACAGTCTAGATTACCTTCCGTCAAGTGGCCCAGCTGGCGGTGAACCTAGGAAGTAAAGTACATTTTAAAGAACCAACCCATTGGGTATTTGGGACATTTTCTGTACTAAGTGTTATTTACGATGACATTTAACGATCTGTAAGTAATTGAGCTCTACCATGGAAATTAAGCTTACCGGACATATGTCCATATCATATATTTTCTTTCTTTGTGTGTGTGGAATGTTTCCTGAAAGTGTGGCCGTACCTTTTTGTAACGTACTGTATAAATATACCTAGGAGGGGATCGCAATATTACTGATTATTAATATATCATGTTAAGTTTAAGGTTGCTGCCACCTATTTAGATCTTACAGCCTTACCGAAAGCTGGATTGATGAAGTACATGGCATCGACGAACAAACACATCCCTGCCGGGACTCGACCTCCGAGCACCGGAGGAGAGCTGGACTGCTGCTGATTGGGATGAGTCCTTTGAATTTATAATAAACAATGTTATTACTGTTATGTAGATATACTCTCCCTCCGTATTTAAATACGTTATTTAGTTGTACAATTTTGTTTTAAATACCGAAATTGGTGTGTCTCTACTGCAATATTATTGAATGGGAATGTAAATTTATTATTATTACCATTATTATGCACGTAGGTCACCTGGCTGGAATAACGGAAATCATAATTTCACGTAAAAGAGGGCATTGCTCTGCACATTTCATTATTTGAGATGCAAATAGCACTAGTTCGTCAGTCAAGGCACTCATGTTTGCTGGCGCGACTCATCGCACAACTTGCTCAGTGGATCGTTTCCTACAGTTCTCATGACCTTGGCGTCGGCGGTCTGACTTTTCCTTGCCACAAGATGGCGCGGCGCACCTACCTCTTGCCACTCCGCTTGTCTGCCTGCCGTCATGTAACATGCAGATCACGCGTATTATCTCTTTGATTTACGTTCGTCTATGTTCTATCATCGTGCAACTGTGTCTTTGAAACTGTGCAATATTCGTTAGAATTTCATTTTCGTACATATATATATACACACACCCACACACACAGATAGAGAAAGAGGGGGAAGAAGAGAGAGAATTGTAGACCGATATCTAACCACAGACTAAATAGTAATACAGACGTGAAATGACGTAGCGGATCATCTTATACGGACGAACTTCGCCGCTTATTGGCTGCCTCAGACTGTTAATACCAGTCACGTGTCTGTTTGGCTCCTGTATGTTATGTTACTACAGGCTTCCAATTGGCCTACATCTTCTGTAATCTAGCTTTATATGCAGACAGAGCTTGAAAAGGAGAGGGGGTGTGATGGAGGTGATCCCCCTCCCCCCGCATCCTAATGCACTTAAGAAAATAAAAATTAAACAGATGGGACCTTTTCTCCACTCAAGTTGCACAAACTGTTGATACATTTTTGTTAACTGTTTACCCAGCAATGTGCGAAATAAAGAACGGCTGGGTCGGGATGTAGGTACGAATATTGTAAATACAACAATTTTTTTCCTCTTCAGCTGTAAAACGTTAGCCTCGCACTCTTTAAAAGTTATGCCTGAAATACATATCCGTTGTAGAGGTTCAATCTTCCGGTTCCGTTCACCTCTCAAGGTCCTCCAGCTTCCTTCCGCTGGTCCGACATCGCCCAGCACTGCTTGAGTTAGCAGATGAAAGAATTCTACGCTTGGCACATATTCCTTCCAGCTGACCGCGAGTGCTTAGTAGCGAAGTCTAAATATGACAGACCCGCTACAAAAGAGACAATACAGCGTAACATGCGAGTAGGTGTTTTATTTGCGGAATCTCGTGCGGGCCGTCATTCAGTGACGTAGGTGCGGGAGTCATATGGGAACCGAGGAAGGAGACACGGGGACATGCCCTATCCCAGAGCGCATTTTCGCCCAAGCGTCGCCGATCATTTGTGACATTGTGAAGTGTAAAGGCAAACCTATTTTCCTTAAGTACTGCAATTTGTTTTACTATTTTAATGTATTCGCCTCTTTGAGTAACGTATACAAACAAGATAAACACACAGTTGGAAATTTCAAATGTGGACGTTTTGTTTAAGTTCATTCTAGCCTTGATTAAATATTTTTCGCAGGAAGGTAAGTTAAAGTAAATAATCTTTACGTCTTGTCGACTGCTAAGTCATTAGAAACGGTTGAACACAACTTGCTACAATGACGGGAAACTAGGAAAGGAGTCGGCCATGGCCTTTGTTAAGGAACCATCCCAGCATTCGTCTGAAGTGATTTCGGGAAACCATGGTAAACCGAAATCTGGATGGCCGGAGCCGTTTTCGTGAGAAAAGAATACATTTCTGTCGGCACATCTTCAAGATGGCGTTTCCGTTACAAACATTGGCCCCAAATGTATATTCTTCAGGTATTTCGAGCTTAAGTCTGTCCACTTCCAAAATGAAATCATGCTATGTCACTGCCATCGTTGTTCTGTAATTTTGTCGTTGTAGTTATAGTTGCACATGTGTTTTGGCCGATGTCTGGTTACCGCTTGTGCACGTTAGGTAGGAAAGTTTGACACACGCGGTCGTCACAGGGTTTGTCAGAGCAGTGATTCTTAGAGTTAGGATGGGCGCCGGGGGTGGGCTGTAATTAAATTTGGTTTATATTTTTTTCTTAAACCAAAATAGTAACGTAGGAAGGGAAAATATATTAGCCAGTATGTGTTAGATTTACGTCGCAAGGATATGAAACAGTCCTTCATTTAGCGTTATTTCTCTGTCACACAGTATTTGCGCTCAACGTGGAAACCTAAGAACAAGCTGTGACACCATCTACCATCCGGATGAATTTAATTTTTGCCACAACTTACGTTTGCTATTAAGTTTTGTGCGTATAGAATGACTTAAGCAGGCTAACTGAGTAAAACACATAATACGTAGGTATTAATGAAAACGTGTCTCACAGAGTTGTCGAAAGACTTTTATTTTATTTATTTATTTTTTGTTCATCCCATCGAACGAATGAAAGAATGTTGTTATTGTTACATTTAAACTGTTACAACGTAATGCAGAAAAAAATATCTTAAATTAAATTTATATATACTGTATGTTAAACTGACCCAAGTTGCACAAATATGACACAAAGCAGCCAGCCACTAGTTGCTGACATTAGGAACTCGAGGAACCAGGGACGTGATTGCGAAGTTACGGAGTTGTGATAAGTTAGCGGACGCTATATCACAACACTTTATCACAGTTAAATGCCACGACGTCATTGATAATCCTTGGAACTGATAGGCTATCGCAGTTCATTGTTACTTATATCGGAGTAGCGCGGTAAAAAAAAAAAAAAATAATGTGTTTGCAATCAATCCCCAGGTCCTCGTAATTCGAATAGGAAATACGCATTTTTACAGAAGATGTGTGGGTAGTACTGCATTACAGCTAACGCAATTTATATATATATATATATATATATATATATATATATATATATATATATATATATATATATATAAATAAAAACAAGAAATGCAACTGCTAGGTTTTCGCCCATTTATACATTTTAATTATGATGGCGCGTTGTTTAAATGTGCTTGAAAGTAAATTGAATTGTTGACTAATTCCTTATGGAATCTTTCATGTTCTGTTGTTTTGGTTTATGGATGCGTTGACTACAACCAAATAGGCTTGTTTTCTCTTATTTTCGTTTTTCGTTGTTTGTTTTCTTAGTTTCATTCCAAGATTTCTGGGACAACACAATACCGCAAACAATAGTACAGTTTATCAGTGTGTATGATCTATAAATAATGTTTGACCAATTGCGCCTCAATTATTAGTCACATATTTTGAATTAATGAGTCTATCGCAAGACAATGTATTTTACAGTAATACTACAGTTAAAATTTTTTAATTAATGTTTCTGAACAATTAAAATAAACAAAAGCAACATTTATTCCAGCATGGTTGGGTATGTCCCACCTTACTGGCATTTAATTGGGCAAAAATTAGAATTTTACATTGGTATAAAATAGTGTTCGTTTTATGAACGTTACTTACAAGAAAAATTATCTCGGCCATTTTTCCCATAATAGCGTTCCAAAATAAAATTTGCACGTTTTTACTTCATACACCCCCCCCCCCCCCAAAAAAACAATGTAGTAAGTACATAATGCAACTAAATATTTCACAGCGGAAGTATTTATCACGGACTTCGGCTTGAATTATATATAAACCGTCTAAAACATATTTTTGTATTAAAATTGCTTAAGTTAGCAAATAATCAAAATTTCAGAATTACATTTTTGTAACGGTCTTTAAATATACAACAAACAGTAGAATGTGACATGTAGTTTCACTGTAAATTATTTCGTTTCTTAATATTTATTGGCTTTCGGGAGGTGTATAAAATAAAACAGTGCAAATTTTAACTTTGAAATGCAGTTATGGGAAATCTGGTTGGGCTATGTTTTTTGTAAGAGGAAAACGTACTTTGAAGCAACGTATTCAAAACTAACACAATTTCATACAAATATAAAGTAATGATTTTTTCCTACTTGAACGACCGTAAGTGATAGTCGTATGTCCAAGAGACAACATAATAATAGATTGTAATTATGTTTAGTTTTGGCATGTGAGGTTCCTTGGCCCCTTGCTCGCCATACTACGTAGTTGCACGCGTCATTGTAGTAGCAGACTGAAGCAGTACGCGCGTCACTTGGCGAGAAGAATGCGGTGCAGCAGGCAACAAGGTTGTTGACGTCAGCAGCAGGGCGAGGGTGGGACTGGCCTGGGAAGAGGCGACAAGACACCTACAGTCAGCTGAGTGAGGCCTATCACAAGGGACGGCTTGTTACGTAAGAGGCAGGCACGGCTCGTGTGCAGCGACCTAACGTCCTCACGCTATGTTTAGGCCGGCGACCTGGCGGCACGTGACTGCTGTCTTGGCAGCCTCAACTGGGTCACGCCCCGACTACGTTGTGTCAGCTCCGAGCTTCACTCCGTCCATCCCTGCCCTTTATCACGGCGTCAGCGTCGTGTCTCGTCTCCACAACATCGACATTCTAGGCTCTCGTCGTAACTTGAATACGACAGAGGAATAACTG
Source organism: Medauroidea extradentata (assembly GCA_003012365.1). Lineage (NCBI taxonomy): Eukaryota > Metazoa > Arthropoda > Insecta > Phasmatodea > Phasmatidae > Medauroidea > Medauroidea extradentata. The sequence continues at coordinate 28,621 of PNEQ01102168.1, read as the reverse complement.
CCGAAGTTTCCTGAAGTCGCGGGCGTCCAGGGTAACAATTTATGCATCGAAAAATAAATGCTGTACGAACTAATAATGCACTGTAATTGTGTATTTGTAATAACAAATATGACTAACAAACAGTTAATTTTATTTAGTAGTATCAAAAGTACAAGTAATGACAAAAATTATAATATGAAGATAACGCAGATCTATCAATGAATAAACACCAAAATTGCGTGTTTTAATGCCGGTTTCTTTAGATGTTTTTGTTGCCAACTTCAGACTTCGGCGAAAATACGTAAGTTCTCGTCATATAACGATGGGTTAAATTAACTATAACCCTGGTTAAACCGTTGTATTTTCATTAAAGCATGAACACCGTAACAGGGGTTGGTTCAAGTACGTTCACTTACAAATCTCGAAATTATGAAGACTTCACGTCACGTTACATTATGTTTAATGAGTAATTCTTTATCTTGCAGTTTTCACACCGGTAATTGTGATAATTCCACATAACGTAAAACGTACGTTTACAATGCTTGTCGACCTCATTCGTCATTTTAGTTTGATGCAATTTCAGCTGTTACTCATTGTTTCAGATTAATAAGTTGTACATTAGGTAATAAGGCATGTAATATGACTTGGTTGAGATTTTAAACCTGATATCGATGGTATCTTTAGATAATTTGGCTTGTGAGGTTTCCGAAAGTAAATTTTAAAAAAAAATTACCTTTAGCAATCTTTCAATCGAAATTAATTAGACTGTCCGTTAGAGGTTACGTTTTAAACTGTCAACCAAGCCATGTTCTACGTGGGGAGGAAACAAAAGTGAATCAAGATGGCGATGGATGTTTCACCTTAAATTAAACTTGTGATTTTGTGGACCAAAAATATTTCTCATGAAGTAATTATGTGTTGTATGGTATGTCCACTTCTGTTTGCCACTATCGAGACTACCGCTATCTTATACAGTGATTGCGGCCATAGTGACATCTAGATGTCCGTTTTCTTTTACACAAATGGGTTGAGTTATTTTTCAAATCGTATTAAATTCAGAACAACCTAATAGCCATGTTATGATAAACTGCTTGCGTGGTAGTGGAGAATTAGTCAGTTGTAACAATATGTGGAAATCTGTTTAAAAAAAACATCTCCATAAAACAGAAAAATATTGTTGTACGCTAATCTAAGAATGCTCGTTTTGTTGACAAAAACGGTTATACAACGTCATAAATAATTGAATAGAAATTATCGCGAATGCAGTGGCTGCATTTTGTAGAATAGTATTTTCCTGGTTTTAAATGTCTGGATAACACAGCAATTGTACGCTAATCGATCATTTGAACATCCCCCATCAGTCGAGACTGCAGATACGACCTACAGTCGTCTCATGTTCGAACACCACAAGTTATACAAGTGAACATATTCAGTGGTAATACATACTACAACAGTGGGCAGCTAATCCTGCTAGGGCAGCAGGTCAAGTGGCGCGTTATAAACAACTTCCCTCTTCCTCTCATCACATGCCATCTCTGCCAGCTCTGACCAATCTGATCCTAGCGGCGACTCCGCTGACGGGAAGAATGCCGTCCTGTCAGCAGTCTTGGAGTGGCTCGTTGGTCTGAGACGATCTTCTACAGAAAGTAGACTTCAGAAAATTCTGCAAAACACGCTAAGTAAAATTCTCGCGTTCCTGGTGTACTTTCCCGAGACTCCGAGGCAGAAGAGGTAGTTTATAACGGGTACTATCTACTCTCTCGGTGTGATACCCCGTCTTCGAGTACCGTCCCCGTATGATATTGTGTTATATTAAACATGTGATACCTTTAACGTTTATAACTATGTATTGTATTGTGTTGTGTTTTTTTTTTCCTGCGAGATTTTCAGCGCTGGTGAGGTGTGACTTGATGTGAGTTACAGCAACGCCGGAATTACGGTACGGATGAAACAATTGAAAATCCACCGACTAACGTAATAGTCCAGCACAATTCCTTTGTGTGTGGTTCAATCTGGTCACCCTGTACTCTACACACTTCACACAATATTTGTTAGTAAGTTAGTGAGATATGTAGGGTTTCAACAGAGGATATTAGACATAGAACCAATTACTCTGATTATCAAGAAAGGAGAGAGAATCGCCCATAGCTTGTTTTAATCTAACATCTTAACATTCGCCTGGAGTTTTCCGTCGGAAAACTACGGATAACAGAACTCAGGATGGCTAGACCTTGAATCGAACCCGGTTCCTTTATAGTGAGAGTTTAGTGTGTGACAGTTAAATCTTTTAGCTTGTCAGACGCATCATTTAAAAATCATGCAGGCTTCCAATATTACACGCCAATATGCAAAGGCTCTCCCCCGGCGATTTCAACTTCAAGTGGTGTTTGCTTTTACTTCCTAAGCTACAAGGTAACTAAAATTCATTTGTAAGTTAAAACATGCTACTTCAGTTCCTACTGTTTTTACGATAATTATTTTTTTAAGCTTACACGAGAGCAGATATAAAAAATCTGCCCTGCAGTTTTGTTTAAAATGGTTATGCCGCGATATCTATTTTTTTTTCAAAGCAAACGACTAACATATTAACTAGCCAGAATTTCGTTAATTACATAATTAGCTAAAAATCATAGTGTTTATTGCCTTGCAAAAATCAGCCAACACGGAGAAGACGATTTTAAACAAAACTGCCAGACAGATATTCGTTTAGGCGTAAAAAAATCAGGAAAAAAAAAAGCAGAAACTAGACAGCATGGTCTTGACAAGGAGATTTGAAACGTCACTAAATAAAATTAATTTTTTTTTTTTTTTCAGTTCCGTACCAGTACCTGTTCTGCACTATATTTAGAGATGATGGTTTGACGTGGGAATACTTGACTGTTTGCTGGGTTTCAACGCACATTCAGCTTACCAGAACATTACTGGTTTTCGCTTGTACGTGAAGCTGTTGCCCTATTTGACTGAGCCAATAAGAATCCGACTTATGTAGTATTGAAGTATATTATTGGTGTGCAGACTGCTACGTTGTTTCAGACGTACATCAGCCAATCATCTGTTTTGCAATTAACTACAGCGTTTTCAAAGGATGTTGGCCCTAAAAATTCTCGCAATATACCATTATTATCTAACTATATTTAATAAAGACTTGACGTGCACTTCGCGCATCGCTCGACATTGTAGAGCGAAGTTTCATAAAAACGCCTAGTAAGTATACACCACACGTGTCACTAAACAACGGCGATGGGCGTGAATAAGTGTGTCAAGAAGTGACCTTGCTGCTCGTACGCAGATAACCAGGGACAGGCGCTGATATACAGACCAGGAAAGAACTACTTGTAACAAAAGCCTGCACGTTATGTTCGAATATACAAACTTGTTTCTGTTATCCACTACACTAGGGAAAAAAATATTTTAACACTGCGGAATCCAAAACCCTGGAAAGCTTCGCACTGGCGAGAAATACAGTAAATTATAAAGCACAATGAAAAAAATTATAAAGCTCTGCGAAAATGTAACAAATTATAAAAAAAGAATATGTTTGCCTTGGTAAGGAACCTTCTGCAACGATGAGGAATAACCAAGAAGATGGCTGCGAAGCTATCACCATATCTGTATCACAATCTAAGATAACCTAATAAGATACTACTACTACTGTCTGTCGCAGAGGAAAATATAATACATCTACACTGTCAGGTCGTGGAGAAATTTTCATGAACCTATTAATGCAGTCGAGGTTACGTTACAGAATACCCTCACATCACATAAATGTTAGTGCAAAACTTAAAGCTGATACCAATTGCCACAATCCCGTTTTTATTCACCAAATGGAGTTGGAACCAGCATTTGCAGTTGTGCAAAGTTACCCCCGCAGGTGCAAATTAGCCCTAGTTTAGAGAAAAATGTATTTAAAATTTAGTTTAGTTATAATTAAATGTGCAACACACACACACACACGCGCGCGCACACACACACACACACACACACTATATATATATATATATATATATATATATATATATATATATATATATATATATATATATAGGCATACAATAAGTTAAATAGACTTGCAAAACCAGATTCCGAATATACTATTGTCAAAACATTTACTTCTCATAGCCTTAACAAAAAGTACTTAAGGTGATAACTCTAGAAATAACTGCACAATAAATATTTGAGTCTTATTTTTCCTTGTTTCTCAATTTCTAATTGTATTATTGTTTTACGTGAATCGCAGTTTAAAATTCTATCCTGGTCTTATTTTTGAAATACGGTTTGTTACCTTTCATTTCCCAGTTCCCAAGATAAAACTGCATCTCGCAGAACTAATGAATGAATGAATCAAAGGACGAATGAATCAATGAATGAATTTAACTCAAGCGCTATTTATTCGCAGTAATTCGCGAAGAAAAAAATACTACTCTTTACTAAAATAATTTTATGTGAGTTTTCAGTTCTAGCTGTTTCAAAAAGATTTCGCTAATGTAAGGAAAATATCGTTAAAAACTAGTAATACGCCATGTCCGCACCACAGATTTTTGTGTCATTAATATTTTGCTCGTAAATTAAAACACTGGAAGGATTAAATATTTCTATAGTGGCTTTTTCTTTTGTATATTGTAGCACTGATATGTATAACATTGATAACAGCAATGACTGCAATGTTTGCTGGATATATTTAATTTAGAAAATGGTAACGAACGTCTTGGAAAGAGTTTTCGCATGCAAGGAGAACTCAAAATACATTAAAAGTAGCAAAAACGTGCACGTTCTGCAAATGACTCACTTAAACATGGTAAGTTTATATTCGTCTTAAAATTATATAAAGCAAAAAGGAAGTACAGTAATATCTAAATTTATTAATCAGTCACTAATAAAGCAATATTTATCAGACTGACTCACGAAAGTTAGAATAGGAAATTATTTTACGATTATCAGAGTTTGAATTCCAAGAAGGAATATATCATAAACAAAACAGTTTTTTTTACATGCGCCATTGCGGGCGCCTTGCGCCCAAAAATACGGTTCTGTTTAAAATACGAACCCATTGCAGGAATCGTTCAGAGATCACATAAATATATGAATTTTACAATACTCGTTATTTAACGTTAGCATTTAACAGTTGTCACGAAAAAATGTTGAATCGATACGGTCATTAACACTTATTTATGCAGTTTAACGTAATTTGCGATTTCTCTCCAGACCCCCGCCTCGTGGCACATGTGTTTGTGTGCGTGAGGTATGGTGCTAAGGGCGACGTCGTATGGCCATGGGCCATACAACGGTGCGTCGCCTCTACGGTTAAGGCGTGCAGACTTCGCGAAAAAACAAATTTCCTATGGGACTTTAAGTGGTGACCCTATTGTTTTATTTATGAAATCACTTTACTAAAGTCCAATGCACTAACTCTTAAGTGGTTTCACATGTATTCGGCTAGTATATTTTCCGTTATAGTAGCCTGAAAACCCCGTTTTAACCTATTTTGACGTGCCCTAAAAGGATATTTCTAATACGTGTGTTGTCTTGGAAGTACTTAGCAGTCGTCTGAAGTGTGTGTTCTTTTCGTAGAGAAACGGCGTGAACACACGTGTCTTAGTTTCGGTGTAAAACGTGTTCTTCAAACACGCTGCAGTGTGATTTTATGGCAACGGTTTCAGTCGCCATTTTGAACTTTGTTCTTTTTCGCTTTTTTGGAATCCTGAGAAGAGAAATGTTAATTCTGTGACTATACCGCAAATTCAATTTACCTTGAGCTACAAGACAAGCATGGCAACAGAGCTAGTAATGTATAGTTAGGTCGCAATTTGTCGGACAAATTATGAATATAAAAAAAAATTGCCACACACATTGCGGCATAATTATATGTTAACAACTAAATCGCAGTGTCTGTACTGTAGCTAAATATAAATGGAATTTGAGGTTTGATCGCATATATAACATTTTTCTTCTTACAATTTCAAAAAATCCTAAAAATAATAATATTCAATATGGCGACTGAAACCGAGGGAAGGTACTTCAGTAAGTCATCAGTGGAAGAGGCTTAGTAATGCAATCACAAGAGTTCCGGTTTGCAGCTGTAGGAGTCAATCCTAAATGAAATATGTTTGTGGTGAGCTAACAATTCTTGCTGTTATGTAGTACACTTTGTACGTAATATTGTTAAGAAAAGTCCTCGTTCTCGCCTGGCGCTTGGACCGTGTCGTAGCGTCTCACGCGTATTCCTTTTTGACGCAAAACCACTTAACTTGTTCATATAAAGCCGGGATCACATAGACCACGACGGAACGACACGACGCGCCAGTGTCGCGCGGACCAGCCAATCAGATTGTTTACAAGGCGATGACGTCAAATTGACCTGGCATGTGACTGGCTGTTCAGCACGGCACGAGCGGTGTGTCGTAGCTTCGTGTTCTATGTGATTCCGGCTTTACGTTTATCCACCAAATGAACACATACACGCAATTCGGCGTCGATGTTTTTAAAAATCCAGCATGCTTGTTAGAAACATGATTTTCGGGCCTTTCTAAATAGCCAAAAACGGTTTTTTTAGTCTACAGTAACACCGAGAATACTCCCTGAATTTGTAAAGTGCAAAGCCAGGGACTGCGTTGACCTTTACTTCAGCTATCTAAAAATAATTTTAAAAAATAGTCACAGCTTAGAGTACCATAGGAAAAAGAAAATACGAAAACATGTGTACGCCAGTTTGACGCGCTGTGAACAGAGGCAATATGTTTCTCGTGCTATTCTCTTTCATTTTGACCATTTATTTCGTAATGGCACATGTACCACTGACTGGTCCCTTAATTGCACATTTACAACTCGACGGGTCTTTCATTACAAAGAATTTTACTACTTGTCTTTGTTTGTTTACCTGTAAATACCTCTCGGCATTATAATGTGCACCATTTAGTCTTCTTGATGTGAAGTGAGTTTCTGCACTTGTGTCAGACATTAAAATTTTATCTGTATTGTAATCGATAAATAATACGTGCAATTAACTTACTAATTTCCTTCTGCTATTAATTATAATTTGTTACCTTGCATGCCTATCTTCTTCCAGCAGTCAGTTCAACAATAAACTGACTAACTGACTAACACTTTTTTTCTTCAAAATGGCAACCACATGATAATTTTGGGTTAATTTGCAACGACCTTGATTAAAGTAGCCAGATTGGTAGCTTAACCTTATCAATATTATATTAAATATGAAAGAAGTTGTTAAGGAAGTAGACTAATTCGTAAAATTACTTCAATAATCTGTCATGTTTACCATTTACTGAAACCATAATTTCCACCATCTTGGAAATGTGCTTAAGGTCAATGGTGAACGACCATCTTTGATTTGCAGTATTTTCCCGCTGCGAGCATTAGTTAGTTGTTTTATTGTTCAATGAGCATGTACACGCTATAGAACTTGTCAGTAAGTATACAACACATACAAAGATACAAACATAATATAAGTATAGTTATATACATAGGCACATCATACAAAATACGTACAACACTGTATGTTTACTATACAATAAAATAAAGCAGTACAACACTGCTAGCACACTTACATATACAATAATAATGGTACCCTAACGACGTATCAACATTTTAACATTTATTGATCTATATGTTAGTCTACTACATCTTTTTACATTATTAGATAATAAATAACCTCCATACTATCTAACATTTGTTGGAAGATAAGAAATAATACAATTTTTTTCTTGTCTTCCAAGAAATGCCATACAATGTGGAGTGGAAGTAAATTATTATCTGACGGTGTAAAAAGTTGTAGTAGACTAACATACAGATCAAGAAATATCAAATTTGTTTATACGTCTTCAGGAATGCTCCTAGCGGAAAAATACTGTAAATCAATTCACCTTTAACCATACATTTTATCTTTGAAAGTTTACGAGTTGTAGCTACGCTATTTTTATTATTCGTCCGATATTTCAAAGTAATTGATCAAATTTGTACTTTAAAAACATTTATGGTACGAAGCGTAACTGTAGTCAGGAAGAACGGCTGCGTGTCCCGGCGGCACGGGCCTTAATATAGTGGTAATGGATAGCCGTCACCGGGCAAGATTGCGTCACTGCAGTACGTCACACGCGCCTCGCTTACCGACCGCCAGGCGGCAGCAGCTGTGTCGCCAGTCCTGCCTGGCTGCCAGCTTCCCCTGCTATAATTACTGCTGCGGCCTTGCAGCCTGCCCCTTCCCTGGCTCATACGTGGCACAAGAGCGCTGCTAGTGACCCACTGACACACTGCTAATGCTCGCTCCCGGGCCCTTTGAACCGCCTACTGCTCGTTTCTTGTTCCTTCCCGACCCGCCTCAGCGCAACGCTCTACTACCGCTGACACTGTTCACTTTCCCGTGTTTCTGGGCGGCGTTTCCACCTATTGTAGATAGCGCCCGAACTCAGCTACGTGCGATGGAGACAACAAAACTCTTCGCCGACGATTTTATGGGAGATAAATGGACCTCTGATAGTCGTATTGCTGGAGGTGTTTCGTGAATGCAAGTACGAGCATCGCAAGCACATAGTCCGTCTCATATAAGAATTACACGATATGGCAGTTGTGTTAGCATTAATTTTACGGCTGTTTCCATGAAATAAGCAGTGTTTTCCTCTGCCACACTCAACTGGATTTCAAACTATGCAGTTTACCAAAATTAAAAGTATTTTCCTGTATAATTGTATACATAAGATAAGATTTCTGAACTGTCCAAAAAATGGAATTCTTACGTTAGACAGACTATACCGTCGAACTGGCCTGCAGCGTTGTGACCCTTTTATTGGGCCGAGTAAAAGTGATCTCTAAACGTTTACATCACTTATACAGTTTTAAAATTTTTTCATGTCTGAAATTTGTCGTGAAATCACCGTTTTTAACTTTTATTCTCATTCGGAAAAATACACTTTTGAAAATAGTCCAGAAACTGACACATTTACGAACACACGTTCACGCGCGTAGACAGAACAGGGGTGGTTGTTATGCGTTAAACCTATCCCCTTAAAGTCCGAAGAAAAAGTAAAAAATTTTCAACTTAATATCTTTAATACTGCTACCAGTGCTGCATTCCAAATTCAGATAAACCTGCTTAAATAGCACCTTAAAAAATTTCCAAGGAGGAACTCTCTTCCCCTCCCCGGATCATTTAAACATAGGTTCCAGAAATGTTGGAGTATTGTGACCTGATCAGAAAAGACTAACATAATTTCGTTTGAATCAGGCAGGGTATGAAATAATTGAGAAATCAGAATACTGACAATAATGTGTGTGAGAGAGAACGCGTGTGTGTAATGTACCCACAGTCAGACATGCTGCAGCGTTGGGAAACATGATCATAAGTGGAACAATTGAAAATATCATTTTGTAACGGCATTCTCAAGACTAATGCAAAAACTGGTGAAATGGGGATGCCATATGTATATATTCAGTGCGAGATGAATCCATACATTCTGCCAGTGACGTCGTAAACGGGGGAGGGGGGGACACGTCCCACTCCCAAAAAAAATTCGTAGTTTTTAATATTTTTTAAGATTAAGATTTCCTTCAGTTGTATATTGAATATTTTGATGCAGAAACTCTTTAAATAGCAGCATTTTGCACCTTAAAATATAAAATTTCCCGGTGGACGACTCCTACACACCCCTTTATTACGTAGGTTATATGTACACTTTCTCTACCAGTGACGTCCCCCCAAAAAATCAAATGCTTACGACGCCGATGCATTCTGCAAGTGTAAATTTGGCATTCCACAGCACAGTTTCATATAGTAGTTTTTTTTTTGCTTCGTGTACTAAAGTATTTTATTTTATTATGAAGTTGTAATGAGGAGCCATTTTGATGGTACTGGTTTGCATTCTAATGAACCTTGGCTCTCCTAGCATTAGCCGAGACATGCCAAACACCTTGAAAGTAGAATTAAGTACCTCTTAGTTATCTGTGAATTAAACTTCTTAATTGTTCAGTGATGCTAAACACTTAACTGTAGACGTGAACAAAAGCAGTTGCTATCTTTAACATTGATGCCATATACGATTACAAGACTATGCTTTCTCTTCTACCTCAAGGAGATGTTATCGTGCGAGGTGGCGCTTCACTCGCAATCTGGAAACACCCGGGTTTGGTTCTTCGACCAACCAGCCTGATTTAAGATTTTCTATGGCTTTATGTAGGTGAATGTTGGGGTAGTTCCTAACTATACACCATGGCCGATTCCTTCACAGTTACTTGTCTGCCCGAGTCAGTGGTTCCGTTCGAAATGACCACGCTGTTGATGAGACCTACCTTACCCTGTACAACTTTAACCCAGTTATTTACTGGTGACTGTGTGGCGTGGTATATTCTTCTTTTTTTTTTTTTTTGCGTGAAACCGCTTTACTTATTCCTTTTGTGGTTATCTATGAAAAAAACAGACACTTCAAACTATGCTTCTATAATTTTAAAAATTCAGCGTACTTGTTAGAAACATGATTTTTTGGCCTCTCAAAAGGCTAAAAAAAGGCTTTTTAGACCGCTGTAACTCCGAAAATGCCACCTGAATTCGTAAAACGTAAAACTATAAAAATGCGTTGACCTTTAGACCTACTACAAACAATTCTAAAATAAAATTTTAGGATCACAGCTTAAGTCCCATGGGAAATAGACAAGGAAAACCTAGCATGCCAGTTTGGCGTGCTGTGAAACAAGGGCGTAGACAAGGGAAAGGGGGGGGGGGTGTAGAAGGGGTTCCGGGTTAACCCCCCCCCCTCCCCATGACATGATGAACAAAAAAATTAAACCATGCAATTTAGAATTTATCTACAAATTTCGTACCTATGTGTTACATTTTCTCTAGATTAATACCAGCAAACATAAACCTGGAATCGCTTTCATTTTTATTGGGCGTATTTAAGTGGAACTAAGAGTTGAAAAAAAGCTTAGTGAAGTTTTTTTTTTTTACATTTAATGTTACTGCTTTATTCATAATATTTAGGTGTTTGCTGAGTCACTGATGATGTTTATCTTGGCTGTACAAGTAGTTCTCATTGCTGCCATTTGAGTAGCTATGTGTTTGATTTTGCGTGAACGCGTGGTTTCTAAGCGTGTTTTGTGTTGTGTTTTTGTGTCACATTTGGTGACTGAAGAAGTAAAAATACTATATTTTGAGTTGGAGTTATGCATTAATTTGAATGTGAACTGTAAAGTTTTTGTATTGTATTTTATTCGATTTATCTTATTCCTCATTGGTATTGAAGTTGTATGCCCCGTTCAAAATATACATGATGCAAATAAAACATATACCTTTGCTTTGAATTTGAATAGTGATGTTCTGATACCTGGAAGGTGAAGTGACTGGAAAAGTTGGCAGCTGAACGAACAAGTTATGCGCTAGAAGAACGTTTTCAGACTGTTTCACAACTCTACCCAAACATTTGTGTACTTCTGAAAATTCTTGCTGCTTTGTCTGTTTTTACAGCTGCAGAGGAAAGGTAATTCTCTACTACGAAACGGGTGAAAACATATCTTCGCAATTCAACATTGGATACCCGTTTGACCGGACTTGCTTTGCTCAGCGTACACAAACTATAATTAAAATTGAGCCAAAAGAAATAGTTGACAAATTTTCTGTGAAACCACGGAGGACAAAATTAGGTCCGTAAGTTAAGGCACTCGCTGATAACCATCGATTTCTTCCAGAGGTTTTTTATTATTAATTCAGAAAACTTTAATTTTAATAATGTTGTCTTACTGCTTAATTAAGTTATACTGCCTATAATCCATGCTTTAAATCTGTAACATGTTAACTGTAGCTGTTTTAGTGGTTTTATATTCACAGTTAATGTAAAATTATTTATTTGTGGATAGTTATGACAGCAAAAACGTTGCATTTCCTTTGCATCGGTATCAGCATTGTAATTATTTAAACTATTCGTAAAATACAGTTAGCACTCAGACTAAAATTTTGGGAATTTAAGCTTAAAAACTAAATTAATTTTAGAACATAATTTCTTTTTTTTTTATTAGTTAGTAATGGTCAACCTAAGAAGAAACGCCCCTCCCCAATAAATTAAAAACTTCTGTCCACGACACTGACTGCAATCACTATGATGCATTTAAAAGATACATCCGGCTAGTACCAATTGAAGTACGGCAGCCTGAAAAGACTGTTTTTAGCTATGATGAAGGGCTTCGATACAGTTTTATTTTCGTACATTGGCACAATGGGCCGCTGTGTGGAGTAGTTTTGTAAAACAAAATATTTCCCTATGCATTACAACGCATTTTAAGCGCGTGATGGACGACACTATTATAGATTCTCTCCTGGTAGTATCTGAACATACATTAGAAATCTTATTTATTATGTATACGTACATGAACAGAAAATAAAAATGAATGAAAAGTAAAAAATTAATACCGTAATACTAGTAAAATTAAAAAGACAAGGACAATATTTTACACAAGACAAGATGACCCCCAACAGTGATGTCATAAACACAATATTAGACTTTGTTTTAGTTCTCTAAGATCTTGGTATACATCCCAGTTGTTCAACGATAATCTGGCAGTCTTGCGAGCCGGTTTGGCTCCTCCCCTCTAAAAGCAGCCAAGTGGTCAATTATAGCATCCGATTATGCAAGTAAGCTTCATATTGAAATCTCGTGAATGTACTAGACAGAAAATTGTTGAGCTGTTTTGCCAGTACATCTTCATCTCCCTAATCATCAAAATTAGGGTGACGGGAGGGTAAGGGGGAAATATTTATTTGTCCCAAAATATGGAAGGAAAATAAACAGCCGATTTTTTTTTGTGCTAGCCGCATGTATTATGAATTCCTACGTCTGAATTGTTTCTATTTAAGTGGAAATACATACGGTGGAAAATAGTATTGTGTACAGAAGTCGTAATATATAACCTTAACGATATATGTATATATATTTCAAAACCGTTGACAATACGGCTGGAACGTCGCGATAATAATAATTGTTTTGTGGTGGCAAGCACAACACTTTGTAAGTCCCTATGGAACGCGCTCTGCCGAGGTTGGCAGTTATCACAGATCAAACCCTTCGGCAACCAGCCCGGTCAATAACAGCATGACCTACTTTCCCTCGCCGCTATCTTCCCCTGCCTGTAGGTGCATCCCGAAATACCGCACCGCATCGTCCCAGCTCGAGTCGGTAGCCCGCCTTGCCGCACATCTCACATATTGCACTTAGCTAATAGTACTCTTACTTTATGTACAAACACGATACTTCGTTGTATTAAATCGTGCCGGACGATGCCGCTGGTCGGCAGGTTTTCTCGGGGATCTCCAGTTTCCCCCGTCCAATCATTCCGGCGCTGCTCCATACATCGTATCATCCCTCACCACAGTCTCTACTTATAAGAGCAGATATCAAAAATTTTCTGTCTGGCAGTTTTGATTAAAATCGTCTTCTCTATGTTGGCTGACTTTTTCACGGCAGTAAATACTATGATTTTAGCTAATTATGAAACTGACGATATTCTGGTTAATTGACTTTTTAGTCCAGCCTGTTTAATTTCTTGCTTTGAAAAAATTAGCTGCCACTGCAAAAACCATTTTAAATAAAACTGCCAGACAGATTTTTGATATATGCTCTGTTTAAGTTTAAAAAATAATTATCACATAGAAACTAAAGATCATGACCTTAACGCCTAGGTCTTTGACACTTTTGAGAGTTGACATGATGTGAGTATGGACCAGTGCTTGAAGACCACCAAAAAGCGACATCATTCGGTACGATTCTCACATGCGAAAATCCGGGGACCGTCCCTGCCGGGGATCGAGCTCGGATAGCCTTGGTGGGAGGCGAGTGGTCTAGCCACTGTGACAACCGCTTCCCCTAGTCCGTCCAAACCTCTTGCAACTTCGAGAGAGCTTGTGGGCGCAAACAACACGCAGATTGTTTAAAAGAATATAGCTTCCTGTCAACGTGTAGATTATGACTCGCATATTCCTAGTAAATATGACTATGAACACCAGCCAGACCCACAAGCCAAGTACAGAGAAGTTAATAGCATTTCCTTTTCATAACTAAGGTATGTTTTTCGGGCGAGTAACACATGGCCCGTTTGTGTCAGAGTTAGACTTAAATAAATTCACATCGTACACCAGAACTAATAGCAAATATATGTCTTGACATCAAACTGCTCGTTCGGAATCGTATCAGTATCCAAAGTCATTTAGCGTGGAAAAAAATATACTAATCAAAATAATGAGTGGATAGGTCAGAATTAACCAGAGGTTCACACAAAATCAATGACGGGTCATACTATGCCCCTAGAAATTATCCCCCCCTTTTTTTCCAAGTGTATCTGACCCTTCTATCTCTGTAAAGAGGTATGTAAATCACGCAGGGAGAAAGGGGCTATATCGCTCCCTGTAACATGATGTTCAGTACGCCAATGGAGTATGTCGCACTTTATACTAATGCCATTGGCGAGTCTTTCAGTTTCATGTATAGTAATGTTCGTACACACAAACCTGGCTATATGGACGACATGCTAGTCGAGCAGGCGAATTGTCGACGAGAATATCGCACGCCAGTACTGTGACTTGCTCATAGAGGCTTGGGCGAGGTGTGACGCGTTATTACAATTTAATTAAAAGCTATTGATACTGATGTATTTTACACTTTTGTTTTAACTTCTGTAAATGTTCATCCGTTTGCTTATATTTTAGTACGCTGAACATCTGTGTATTTAGAACGGAGTTCTTTACATTTATAATGGTTTGTAAGCACACGTATCTAAACTTACCATTCATTTGATCGATATTTTAATTTCCGCATTCAATAATGTATAGCCTACAAGGTACTAAAAATTCAATGTCTAAAGTAATAGGAAAGATGAAGATAACGAATTTAATATATTTCGCCAGATAACCATGTGTCGGAAACAAATAGTTTAGGAGTATTGAGTATTCAGGGGTATCGGGTGTGACTGAGATGACACCAATGGTAATTGTTTACAGTTCTGTATATTTTTGATCAATGTTACAATAAATGTTTAAAATGAGCAGCATTAACCTGAGCGCAGAGCTGGTATCGACGTAGCAAGTAGACACGTGTTCGCTGGAAGATGCGTAGTGTGTGTTGTATGTGTGTGGCTGCCGCAATTATCCGTGCAACTAATTCCTCCTCCGAGATGACAGGGCTAGAATACACTTCAGTTTTCATGTAGCCCCAGAGAAAGAAGTCCAATGGGGTGCGGTCCGGTGATCACGTGGGCCAGTGTACGGATCATCCGCGGCCGATCCACCGAAGGTATTGATTGGTTGATTGGTAAGTGCTGCACAAACCGGTTTTGCAAACTGCGCTGGGGTCCCATCATGCTGAAACTACATTCTCCCTCTGATGTATAAGGGTACCTCCTGCAATAACGTGGGCAGGTGAACTTCCAAGAACTGTCTGTACATCGGCCACCTGAGTCGAGGCTGCAACATGTACGGTCCGAGCAAGTTGTAGCTCACGACACCAGCCCACATGTTTACTGTAAAACGTCTCTGATGACCACGCGCAACCGTCGTACGTGGATTTTCGTACGACCATACATGCGAGTTGTGACAATTGTACATGCCTTCCCACGTAAATTGAGCCTCATCTGTAAATATAACACATTCAGGAAACCGAGGATCGTCATGAACCGCACAAACTGAAGACGACTTGGATAGTCAGCCGGTCCCATGGCATTGTACTCTCATCGAACGAATTGGATGAAGCAGTTGATCACCCAACACATTCCACACTAAACTACAGTGAACACCGAGCTCGGCGGCAATTCCTCGTGTACTTGCATATGGAGTGTTCTCAAAGAGGATTAACGCATGTTCTTCCAAGTTTGGTATCCGCACCGTCCTTGGTCTGCCTGCATTAGGCCTGCGGACCATCAGTGCGCCGGTATTTTCAAGTCGATCGAGGATTGCAGTAAATGTGCGATAATGTGGACATCGTCGTACAGAGAAACGTTTGCGGTACATTCGCTGGACTCTGCGACTGTTGCCTTCAGCCACACCGTAAACAAAGTACATGTCTCGCATTCTCTCCATGTGTAGCGTTCCATGTTGATAATGCAACTCTGTTGCTATCATAAGCGTAGCGTGGCTCTTAATTTTTTTTTGGGAGGAGGCACTATACCTTGTATTTTTTTTAGTAAAACTACAAATAAAAAGTGTAAATTTTCAGGAACTTGTTGTAAATGCATAACTACAGTAATAATTCAATACGAATATTGGTTAGCAATTGAATTAACCTTCTGTTAAAAATAATATAAAATGTAATTATTTTACGGGTATTCTCATAATTATTTTTTTAAAACTAGTTTGAAGTTTTGGGGGCACATGCACCCCCCCCCCAGCCCAGAGGCTACGCCTATGGTTGCTATTGCAACTACAAACAAATGTTCCTGGACCTCACACCACCACTTCTCACTGTGGGACTACATTGACATTGACGTGTATTTTGCCCCTGTTGACTCGGAGGCGCAGGTAGGTGCACGAATGTGTGTAGCGGGTACAAACACACACAGCACAACCCACGCATATTACAGCTAACACGGGACCTCCTGCTGCATCGATACCGGTTCTGTGCGGAGGTTAATGCTGCTAATTTTGAACGTTGATTGCGACATTGCTTAATAAATAAACTACCGTAAACAATTACCGTCGTCGTCTTCTGAATCACACCTTGATACCCCTGAATACCTTTACTCGTAAACTATTAGTTCCAGACACATTGTTATCTGGTCAAATTTATTTGAATTTTGTCTCCTTCAACATCCTGTAGTTACCAAACATTTTTATGCGTAACGTAACACGATGTGTACAATGTACATTTGTTTAGGAGACGGTGGGTGCTGATAACGAAGGCACTCGAACACAAGTGAACGGTGAGGGCGAGGAAATCCTATCAATGGATAAATACGAATTATATAAATCCACCTTCAATCCTCTTAAACGAATAAAATACAAGGAAATTAACCAAAGTATGAACATGATCCAACAGTTTCCAAATACTCCAAAGTGCTGCATGTAAACTGAATGTATGCGCCCCTCTGAAGACGACGAGGTATACGTCTTTTTTTTTTTTTTTACTGTGCTGCCACGAAAATTAAAACATATCCCTCGGCACAAGGAGAGGGGTATTTGAGAGTATGAAGGCTGTCAGAGGATACTTCACACCTACAAATGCTTTGCACGGCTAACAACAACCCAGCAGTTCAGTGCTCGGCAGAACTGAAACAATGGAACGGACCCAGCCATCAGCTATTGCAATACCTAACCCCTATTTGCTGCTTCATTTGATGCAGGCCTACTATGCAATAGTCACAACAGGGAGTTTTTGCAATTGCGCATTCAATATTTGCACCAACCTATTCTGCGTTCCCTTTTCACAGCTCTAACCAGTCGTCGGCAATGTCTCCTGTGCAATCACCTGCTGAACTACCACAGTTTTCTATATCGTCGGACTATTTCGACGACTACGTCTAAGCGTACACCTTTCAACAGTTTTACACAGTTATTTACCGTTTAGACCTACTTAATATTAATAATCACTTGAGCTTCGGTGTTGCAGCAGAATATTTTGTTCTTTATTAGTTACAGTGTGGAATGTTACATCAAAAATAAACAAAATTAGTCATTTAATTTGTCTTACCTTCACATATTCTTCAAGTTCGTCAACAAATACTCAACAGACCTCTGGATATCTGGAACGACCCTACTATACTTTGTTTGTATATTCTGAGCAGGTACTGTAGGTTAGTGTGTGAGTCACATGTGGCTAGAAATCGTCAAGTTACCGCTAACCAAAAATTAATTTAATGTATATGTATATGTCAATCACATAGCACATCCCTGAACAGTTTGTTTCCCATATTGCTGAACAATCTCAATTCATTTGGAACAGAACGCTTTGAAACAAGTCAAGGCTAAGACCGGTTATACAATTCACAATAACTATGTAGGCGTTTTGAAAAATAATGTACTGTTCAAGTTCAACCTATTTTTCAGTTATCTACAATACTGACCCAGTCTTGGGGCGAAATTGGTGAACGGATAAATTTTTTTGTTTGGCTATTTTGTGAGATATTCTGCTCGGTACATTATCAAAATCCTTGGGAGACATCCTAAAAA
This sequence comes from Medauroidea extradentata, assembly GCA_003012365.1. Taxonomy (NCBI): domain Eukaryota; kingdom Metazoa; phylum Arthropoda; class Insecta; order Phasmatodea; family Phasmatidae; genus Medauroidea; species Medauroidea extradentata. The sequence goes on along the minus strand of PNEQ01102168.1, from coordinate 10,497 downwards.
AAAAAAAAAAAAAAAAAAATGTTGTACGACCCATTTACGGTCTGGAACTTCATATACAACATTAACTCAGACCCACTCCGTTTTTTGTACAGCTCACTACGCCAGCTCCGATGGGGTTCCCTTATTTGTTTGATAAGTAAGGTGGTCATTAACGTAATTGCGCCAGTTTCTACCATTACAACAAGCTGACACTCTTGTTCACGTGGCGTCGTCATACAAACTAAATTCTACTCTCAAGCAACTGCAGCTCGCGCAATAATTTTTTCCAGGATGGGGTTCATGAGCTGCTCAGGTCACGCTCAGCTGGCAAGAGTACACTCGCTTTTAGTTATTTTGAGCAATGAAACAAGCATCTGTCCCACACTACTCCAAGCTGAGGTAATGTTCCAATAGGGCACTGCCGAGTATACGCGTTTCGTATTTAGCAAAGTTCTTTACTTAAGAGGGCGTGGTACATAATTCAACGCTAAATGCATTAGTCTATAACTGTAGATTTCTTGAAGCCAATTTGCGAAAATTAAACAATAGCAATCCTAGACAATAGTTTTAGCCAACGTGTTAAACAAAATTGTTTCCAGTGTTACAAACTTCAGAGGCACAATCTCTGACGCCGGAACCTAATGCATTGAACTGCGGCGCAAGAAATCACGCGTAACGAATTAGTAATTCTGGATAAATGTTTACTCATAAAGTTGGCAAATACCATTATCTAGGATTGTCATTGAGTATTTTATCCACATTGGCTTCGAAAAGAATGTAGAAATCAATTTATGTTTTCAGCGTTTATTTATCTACATGCACTCTTAATGGGGAGTGTTAGACAATTACGTTGTATTTTCAGTATTTGAGCCATAACATTTTTTTTCCAAATTGTGTTATCAAAATGTTTGTCTTCGATAAATCATAGGATATTTTCTCCGTAAACTGAATGACATAAATAACAATTGAATCTTTCATTGATTCTGTATGACAAATTAACGAATGATTCTGTTATTATTTATGTCAAGTAGTTTACCGGGCCGCGGTAGCCGAATGGTCAGACCATTCGCCTCCCACTAAGGCGATCCGGATTCGATTCCCGGCGGGGTCGGTTTCCGGATTTTCGCATGTGGGAATCGTACCGGACGATACCGTTGGTAGGCGGGTTTTCTCGGGGATCTCCTGTTTCTCCCGCCATTTCATTCCGACGCTGCTCCGTGCTCAGCTCATGTCACCCCTCACCAGCGCTGAAGACTTCGATATAAAGCGTTGACAAAAATCTCTCACTCTATTAATTTGGGTCATTTGACCATTTAGTGCGTGAAAAGTGCTAAGTGGAACACTCGCCGAGTAAGGACAACCGCGAGTGTCTTGGACATCAGCAGATATCAGTGCACTCGGCCCGTCGCTGACGACACAAATGTACAAGGTCACGAGAGGCGAGCTCAGCAGTTTCGCACAGTGGCAAGTGGCAACAAATGCGCATATTTTATGTTGGTTTAGTTTGAGAAGACCGTTGGACTGTGCACTGTAAGAGAAACTCGAAGCGTGAATGTTGTTTTCGCCTGAGGTCAGTGTAGATGCATGCGACCGAATTGTCCTGCTGGAGCCTAAGGAACGCAAGGACTGCTGCATCTCTTTTCCATGTTTGCGTCCATGGTTTGCCCAGCGCTTTAAATTTACATAACTGAACGCTATAAACTTTGAAATATACGAGTGATAACTGACATAAACCTATTGTAACGAGATCCGGAAAATTCGCGAATTCATTTGAAGGTACGTTAGATTGTAAACTGTTGTAAGTAACAGTTACTTACACAGTTGGGCTACTGGTTATTAAACGCGTCATTGAGAGCAGTAAACCCATATTAAACCTGTAATAAAACCACTCACTGAATGCAGCTCTACCTTGTCAAATGTACGACTGCAAGTCACTCGTACTGAGGTAGCAGCAAATGAAGAACTACCTGAGGACATTGTGTACACAGGACTGTGAAGTCCATCCGGCAGGTCAGTGAACTCGCGAATTTTCCAGGGTCTCGAGTAATGTGTAACAGAGTCGCTGCCCCTGGCCCTGGGGGCGTGGAGAATAGAAGAAGGAAGACCATGCCCACACGTAACATCAGTAGGCAATGACATTTTGACTGAGTATTGAGATGAAAGCTGTATTGTCAAAGCTGTGTGGCGGCGACACACATATTATGTAGTCGGGAGCGTAGAGGAACTTCTGAAACACGTGCAGCTCGTGGCTAAGTAGGACACGCAATGGTTGACCTTGTAACACTTGCGACCCACTGCCAGTGCGTCGTATCCACTGTTCGCTTCCATTATTTCTCCCTCTCTCTCACGCCACTTTTTTTTCTCTTGTTCTCTCACTGCAGCAACCAAAGGGTATGTACAGAAAGGCTTAACGGAGCAGAAACCTCTTTATTGTAGTACGACCAAATATTTTACGATATTTGTAAGACTTAGGAAAACACGTGTTTGCCGGCTCGATGCTTACAGCTGGTGAGCGGGTTTGTAGGTCACCAACATGGCCTCAAGTACAAGACGTCTGGCAACTGCAACTCTTAGCAATCACAGACTCGTAACAAACTCAGTTGGGGTGAATCGAAATTCGTAGATACGACTCTCTGTAATATACTGTACTAATATTCGTCAAAGGCAAACTATACCTATATACAGAATGTCCCATAAGTCCGGTCTCGTAGGGGACATAAAGGGGTTAAATAAGTAACGATAAAGTAGTGATGCAGTGTGTTGAAGTACGATGATGGCAGTGTGTTCCTCTATGCCATTACGACAGAAAATAATTTATTTTATGGTCACGATTAGCTTTGCACATGCGGAATGCGACTTGTCCTATGAGACCGGACTCGTGGGACATACTGTGTGTGTGTGTGTATGTATATATATACATATATATATATATATATATATATATATATATATATATATATATATATCCTATGGCAAATATTTTCACATCGGGACGGTGACTTTACCAAGCGATGAGCTTGAATCCGTTGACTGTACAACGAAACGTTAGATTTTTAATTCCCTAGGAAACCTATTAAATACAACCCGCAGGAGAAAAAAATACGAATCGGTAAATATTTTTTTTTTCTGCGTTGGACGGCAGTCATAGCTTCTTTCCAAAAGCTGGTTTCTACATACGTCTACATACGTTATACATACATACTTACCGTACCAAAATAATCCTTCACAGTCAAATAAGTGCGGAAATCATACATGTGCAATTGTAAGAAATCTGTAATTGTTATCATCACCCCTCTAATTCTTTAACAAAATTTTAAGTTTATAACACGTCGTTCTTTTACTTTTAGCCTACATTTAGAAGTAAGGCTTATCAGTTATTAATTTTCTTGGCTATGTGCGTGTGACTTGTGTTCCCATAGACACGGGAGACAAAAAAATTGGCTCTGAAAATTGGAGTAAAAACATGTGTATTTACTAGGAAATGTATGCCACACAAATACTTATATTAATGGCTACATCAAAAACTTGCAGTGCGAAAATATTGCGTATTGTTGGTAAACATAGTTTTATTATGAAATAGTAAAAATGACATAATTCCCTCGTACTCAGGCGGAGCTACATATCATATTTTAGTTGTTTTTTTTACCAAGTTACGAAACTGTTACTATTGATTCGTGGCGTTTAACACATATTTTGTTTACAAAAAGAAAGTTCAAATTCTTCAAACTCCTAACACATTAGACTTTCAACAACATTGACGGTCGTTACTCCCAGCTAAGGCACGTTTATAAAAACTACAGCTCTTATTGGAGGGGGGGGGGGTTCATACTCTCTCACTTGAACCAATACCTATTTACCGTTATGGCAGCGTCGTGAGTACTGGCATATTAATTTCGCCAACAACAGGGCCTCCCCTAGTAATAATCAAATGCAACAATATTTTTACTATCCTATGACAGAAATATTAAATTAATTTCACCAGAAGCTGAAATCTTCGACTGTCGAGGAACATTTTGTCGCGACTACGTCAATAGCTTATAATGTCAGTATTCATTCACAAGTTGTTTCATATTTCTGAAACTAACGTTGTGTGTGCCCAGATCGGCTGAACAAACATTTTTATTTGTCTAAGTCACTGGCGTACCGAAAATCACATTGGAGGGTGGGTTGAAGTTGCATTCTCCCTGCGAGATCACCAGAGGCCATTACGTAAATAGTAGGGCAAGAGATATTTTATAGAGGGATAATTTTCTATGGGTGACTATACCACCCCTAGTTCCCCTCCATAGTTACGCACTGGTTTAAGTTAATTACACATACAGTGACTATTCACTTAGTACCTGTGTTTTTTTACTAATTATATTAGTTAAAAACTGCTCCATCAGAAATCAGGGGAAATCCTCTGGTAATCTGCGAATAGTCACTCGTCCCGATTTAGGATGAACAGTATATTATGAAAACCGTTATCGTTTCATTTTATTTGATATTGTGAGGGGGTATTCCTTTAAAATCTCTTTCAGATAGCAAAATTTAAAAATATATATAAATCGCGAAATATTGTATTTAGATGACGCGGCAGATTTGACGAGAGCAGACAGAAGGCAGCGAGAACAGCACAGTTTTGAAAATAACAAAAAAGTGTTGAGGCATATTGAAAACAACCCTTGTATGAATACGCGTGCTGTAACGCGGTAGTCAACATGTTCGGTAGATTAAGATTCGTTTAATGTCAACGTCTGGGAAGCATCATTCATAACAATTCAGTTGGTGCCTATCTGTCACCAAATCGTCTCACTAGCCGTGGACAAAAGTCTTCCTGCAGGAAACATTGCCGATATAACTAATGAGGTGTTGTTATAAAATTACCATACGTGGCTCCAGCACGACGGCACCACCAGCCCACAGTTAGCAATCACCTGGATCAGGCACTTCCTAGGCGATAGTCACGTAGGGTAGGGGTGTTCCTGTTCCCTGGCCTTCATGATGCCCTGAACTGAAGCCTTGGGAATATAGTTGTCAGCCCAGCTGGTATCCGTTACATACTACGGAAGAATAAGTTTCGTTCTAACGACATCGCTCTGTGCTGCTGCACAGCATACATGTAATATTGCCTATGTGCTAGGCACTACATCACTTAAACGGAAAGGTTGTATGCAGTTTAAACGGAAATGGCGAGTCTTGGAAGTTTGCAACAATACTACTTTTTTTAAATGGGGCTAAATTGATCAATAAATTAGCGACGAAATTTCATTAACACGTCAATAACGTCGCAGACTATAACATTTTTGCCTACCACCATAGTGAAATAATTTTTGTGGTACTTTACCATTAAAATTCTTCCGAGTGGATTGTTTACTACCAATATAACGGTCCCAGTTATCTGTAAGATAAGTGTGCATAGGGTGTACGATCACAGTATTTTTTCTGCAGTTAACTACAAATATTATTTATGTTAATACTTGGCAATATCTTGCAGTGCTGTATTAATGTTGGTTCGTTGCAACTCTTTTTTTGTTTTATAAATAATCATATTATCTTATGTACATATCACCAATCAAGGTGGCGCAACGGTAACGCGGTGGACTCGCATTCGGGGGGACGTGGGTTCGATTTCGGCCATATTCGTTTCGTTTATCCATGATTTCCCGAAATCGCTTCAGGCGAATGCTGGGATGGTTCCTTAAGGAAGACCATGGCCGATTCCTCTCCCAGCTCCTGTCATTGTACCAAGTTGTGTGTCACCATCTCTAACGACCTCGCTGTCGAAGAAACCCGCAGGAGCTATATGTTCTCAGCAAACACAAGAAAATATCGAAGCCACTCGGGTTTCATTCACAGAGTCCTCGGCGTTCTGTCAGCTTGGAAACACACTACATCTTTGCAACTCAGCCGTTCAACCAGCCACTGAATAATCCGCCAAGATAAAAAGCACATTTCTATGTCAACTGTAAAGTTAAAAACGTGGTTGAATCCAGATGTGGGGAGCATGTGTGCGTGCTTGGGGGACCCGAAGGACCCAACTCGAGCCCGCAGAAACGTAAAGAAATAATGAGATACGGAAATAATGTATCGTTTTCGCAGCATGAACGATGATTCCAACAAATTCTGGATTTGAAATCTTTGAATTCGTGTTTTCTACGCATTCACATATGAATATGAAAAATAAAAGTATTATTGTAACTAGTAGTATGATTATGGCGGTTCCAGGACATGGAGCCGGTGTGAGGCACCCGCCCAAGTGAGGCACCACCTGCCATGTTGTGACGTCATGGCCCCGGTCGCCATGTTGGATGACCGTGACCTTTAACCTTAACCTTAAGTGTCAAATTACCAAAATTTTCCAAAATCTCAAAAATTTCGAAAATTTCAAAAAAATTAAAATTTTCCAAAAAATTCCAAAAATTCCTAAAAATCCCGAAAAAAATATTACCTCCATCTTGTTTCCGGACGCCATCTTGTTTCCGGCCACCATCTTGGTGTTTCTTCCGAAAATTTTTCGATTTTGCATTCCATTATAACCCCGCATGTATGTAATAAATAAATTTTCAATAAAATTCTTTTTAATAAAATTCTTTTAATAAAAATTTTTGTAATAAAAAAAGATTTAATAAAAAACATTTTATATAAAAATTATTTAATTAAATCAACTACGGCCACGTCTTACACGGACGAGCTCCATCGACACACTGACGCCCCCCACCACTTTTTACATGTATATATTAACATATCCCCCCTCCCCCTTCCGCTACCCATTCCTGTATTTTAATTGGCTGTTAGTCACGTGGTGAATTTCCCCCCTCCTGCCACTACTTTCCCCTCTCACTGACATTCGTGTTATAACCCGCTCAAACTACTCCACCCCCCTCTCCCAACTTTACCGCCCCTTTCTTATCCTTCATATTAAAATATATTTCCTTTATAATTCTCACTTCACAGCACGTCACCAGTGTCTTCACATAGCAGCTAGTAAGTAGTAACAACCATCGATTGAGACTACGTATTGAACATCAATTTTAAAATAATCGTTTTTTTAACATTGTAACTATAATTTCAAAAACTTTATTTGAATACCATTAATGAATTCTACTTAAACATGACTTATTTCTTAGCTATGTCCGATCAATTCCCAATAAAATCAATCAATTATTAAAAACACTTGTTGATAAATACTTTTTTTTATAACTACACTGACATTGTTTCCTACGGAACTTCGTCGTCTACACTCACACTCCTACCAAATTAGCTACATTTATTTAAATTTCCGATAAAATCAATCATTCGTTTTGAAAACATCATATTTATCAGGACAGTTACATATGCAATACTCTTCATCTACTTTCAAACATGGCGTACACCACCCCATCGAAGAAACTGACGTACAATTTCATATTCATACTACTTATGCTAAAATAACCACTCCTACGCCCTCGCACCAACCATCGAATACCCCCTCACAACTCTACCTTCACTCTCCAACAGTCCTGTCAGAACCTGTCCGAACTGATCATTACACTCTTCTGCAGTACATATACGCGCGTATGACATTGTCTCTGCTTAGCGAGCAGTTTCATATACACGACATCACGCAGCTATGCAAATAACATCATAAAATCTTGTATCACTGGCCTTCTTCCATACCAGAACAGCTACCTCAGTTTCATATATTACTATTTTTTATTCTATCTTTACTTTTTACACGAAAAAAGTATTTAAATCGTAATAGTTATACTCGTCAAACACCCACGTTAATTAAAAAATCCTGTTTCCTTAATTATAAAAATTTATGTACATTCAATATATAATCAACTACTTGTAAAACAAACACCACATACCTTGGAAATATATTTAGTCTTCACTTTAAAACTATTACAGTCAAGTCCATGTATTGCTTTATTAAGCATCAAAAAACCTTAGTTTATTGCGCTCATCAACTTCGTGTCGTCACATTGCAAACTAAGGCCTCGTAACAGAAGCTTCATCCATGCTTCGTTGACCCAGTCTCATATATTCACAGTTTTGTCAAGGAAGTCCCATGCGCCGACATAGTCATTGTCATGTAGGTAGTTATCACCTGCGAATATATCGTCAATAGAGGTAAAGCTACCGCAGTGCTAGTCGAAGATGTTCAACACGAGCTCACATCACGTCGTAACTTATTCACTGATGTAGTTAAAATTCTGCTTCACTGCTACCAGTCCCACTAGTTACAGGAAATATAGAATACATACAGTTCTATTGTTTTTTTTTTCCGAAGTGAGTTGTGGTCAAAGGTAAGTTACGTCGCATATAACCTGACACAAACAACTCTTATTCACACAATTTAATAAATATCATACAGTGGTACGTGCTTCGTCCTGTTCGCTTTCCTACAATGTGTATCTTAATACGGTATCGGTTTAGGAATAGCACTCCAACCATACATTTCATTTCTTAACTCAGTGATTTTCCAACTCTTCTCAAGGTTAACGAACCGAATTTTCTTTCATACTAGTCCTTGCTGATTTCATTTCAATATATATCTTCAGACTACCTCAGAAAGCCAAACACATCAGTACAATTACATATTTATTATAAATATCTGTACAACCGTAGATGCTTTAGCTTCTCAACTTTTAACATGTTCGTCGTAATCATCTCGTCATATTCTTAATTGACTGATAGACGTATTAATACACCTGAACTCGCGCCCGCACTTCTAACACCCATAACCAAAACTCTTCTTATTAATACATGTTTTTCGCCTCATACCACCTACCCTACCATGTCAACATGTACTGTAAATCATGTCACAGAATCAAAAAGGGTATCTTGAAGTCATTAACAAATATTCCGGGCTGTTCACATATGAAACAGAAGTTAATGATGGCTTCACCATATTAACACATCATTTGTAGTAGGTTCAATTTTCTCCTAAGTTCAGTCCATCGTCGAATCTTGTTGCTTTCCAGGGAGAATATCATGACATGTACTTATATGCTATACGTGCATACAGTCTACAGCTCTATCATCAATATGCTGTACGACACTGGTTTGTATTACATTTACTTATTCCTTGTTTCCATACAGCGTATCCACACGCAAATGTCTTGTAGCACTGGTGTCTTGAAGGTGTTGACGTCGATTCTCACAAAGTTAAACACGTAACGGTTACAATTTCCTTAAATGACGACGTATAGCTACAGAGAAGAGACCTTATAAACTACTTACCTGTATACCGTTGCTAGTTGTTGCTTTGTCCAATCCAGATATCCTAGTTTTCTCACTGGTACATACTATGAATAATACTTTTATGTCATCCAGCTTCACGCACACATACTGATATTTTTCCATTAATACATGATTGCGGTAAGAACACACACGAATATTTTTCATCTTCACTGGAGGTAATGTTACCTCTTCACTATTGAAATATCACCTCTCCCAGACTACTGATATCCATATACTTACTGCAGTTATTAATATATGTTTTTTCCTTTTATCCTGCAAACATGTTTGTTACCGAATTCATGTTTTATTTTAAAGTGCATTCATATTAGTGGGGGAGCAAATGGTAATAAATTTGGCTTCCGTGTAATTTTTGGGGTACAATATTGGGAGATGGTTTTTCTGACAGGTATTAACACAAGGAAAACGAATATGGATGTTGCCAGGCCCAAAAATTGTGCAGAGTGGCGGGAGAGAGGATTCAAAATGGCCGAAAACTAGTTTCACCAAAACAGCAATATCTTCATTATTTATAGGGCCACAACAAATTTTCAAAGCTTAAAATATTTCTAAATCCAGTTTATACAGTCATGAAAGTATTGTAATTAATAAATATAAACACATCTAGTAATCAGTTTCACTATCTTCATCAGAATTATTGTCTCCATTCCGGTTGAAACAGTTATTTAGATCTTCGTCAGAGTCCACACAATCACACATGTCAGTGCATGGAAAGCCATGACGTCTGCATTTACATAGAAGTGATGAACATCTACTCTTTTTGCATGCACATTTAACTAGCTCCATAATTGCCTGTGGGGCAGGTTGCATCGTAGTCATCTGTGGTACAAATTCAGTTTTGTCTTTCCCATCCGTAGCCATCATCTGGCTGTGGAATGTTCGGATTCGCAACATCATTTCGCCATACCATGGCTTGATAATGTGCTCTGAGTATAGCATAGCGAAGAGCTGACTGTGTTGGTGGCATCTTCTCTGATTCAGCAATTTTCTTTTGAAACAAAGTAAACCGGACAGCTCCAACATCCGATTTGGCAGAGTTTGGCATGTAAAGGTTACAAACAAATCGTTCTAATGCTTCAAAAATATTATTAGACGGTGTAGCATCCAATCCCAAGTTAGCAAAAGCTTGCAAAATATGTGTATCACTTTGCTGTAATGCTTTCCAACATGAAAGTTTACCTTTGCCAGCGAAAGCTCCTGTGGTATCGCTTCCAGTAAATGCATGAAACCCAGGCAGTGCATTCACCTTTTCATCGCCTAAGGCGTTGTAGACTGGTTTTAGAACAATTCGTC
>PNEQ01102167.1:16283-39800 GCA_003012365.1 Medauroidea extradentata | reverse complement strand
TTTCGCGCCCCTTTTTTGCGCATTTTGTCCGTTATTCACTACTTATTATGTGTCCGCGTCCGTTAATAAGAATGTCCGTTATTTGGAGAGTATTTCTCCATAAGGCTCCATGTTAATCTGCCGGTGATTGGAAAAATGTCCGTTTTTCGGAAGTGTCCGCTATTCGGAAGTGTCCGTTAAGGGAAGTTTCACTGTAGTTGTATTTTTTGAATCCCGTCATTATTTTTACATATATGGCAGTCTGAGAAATCCATTTTCGGCCATTCTAGGAGGCCTGAAAATTATGTTTTAATAAATGTGTTGATTTTTTAAAACTATAGCATCATAGTTTCAAGTGTGTGTTCTTTTCGATACACAAATATAATGTGTGTTAAGTAGTTTCGAGAAAAAAAATAATTGCATCATGATGTAACACATTTCAAGCACATGTAGGGAGGCCCCTTAATGCACGTGGATAATTAATACAAATTCATTACCACTGCACCCATATTTTCTATTTCCAAAATAATATGTTCAACAATTCCACATTGCACCACTTATTTAACTGTTGTCTAGAGACAGTTATTTACTTTGAACTCGTTCTGCAGAGCCTACACCACAACAGTTAGGCCTATGGAAATAACCACATTGTAATACGTGACATCTGCTTTCAGGATTCAATATGGTGAAAAGATATAAATTTTAATTATAATTATTATATTTATGATATTTCAAACATATTGTGGGGCCACGGTGGTCGAGCGGTCATACCGCTCTCCTCCCACCATTGCGATCTGGGTTCGATTCCTGGCGCAGTTGGTCCCGGACTTTCGCATGTAGGAATCGTGCCAGATGAAGCTGTTGGTCAGCAAGTTTTCTCAGGGACCTCCCAATTCCCCAGGCCCTTCATTCCAGCGCCACTCCATGCTTATCTCATGTCACCCCTCACCAGCGCTGAAGACCTCAATCTTAAGTGCTTACCAAAAAATATCTCTCACTCACTCAAACATTTTGTGTATGGCGTAAGAAATATTGCATATGTATTATAGCCATATGAAAAGTCTATTCAAGTTATGTAATACTTACTGCTATCTACAAGCAGGTTAGTAAAACAAAACAGAAAAAATGCATAGTTCAAAATACTTGTAAGTACCAAGATTTTCAAAATAAACTATAAATTCTCAACAAGAATTAAATGAATATAATTATCATAACTATACCTTGCACTAGTGGAAAGCATGCTTTTTTCTGTTGTGTCACCACTTGGTGTTGACACATCTTCTTCATCATCTTCACTGTCCTGACTGCCTGATACCGAAGTGGGAACAGACAACACAGGTGTTTCTGGAAAAACTGTCTTTTTATGATTTCGCATTGATCGCTTCAATTCTTCAACATCCATTGCATTAATAGTGAAGTCACTGTCAAAAAAAGTGTGAAAATACCAGCAAAATAACAGCAGAACAGACACAAACAATGCAATCAAAATAAATCATTTGCAACTACCATATTTGCAAACTTAGATAAACAAACTTTATTTCACCTCACAACACCACTAACTAATAATTGCCAACTTTATATGCACTTGGCACTGCAGTATTTAAAATACCAAAATATAGTAACCAATAAATTTTCCCTCAACTAACATGTAAAAATTTACATTGGAAAATATATATCTCTGTGTGTGTGTATGTGTGTGTATGTGTGTGTGTGCATGCATGTGTCTGTGTGTGTGCATGCATGTGTGCGTGCGTGCATGTGTGTATGTGTGTGTGTGTGCGTGCATGCATGCGTGCTTGCGTATATATATATATATATATATCTGAGTAGTCCAATTTCCAAAACTCTTCTTGTCCATTACCAAGGAAAAATGAGTTCTGAACAGGTTTGTGTACCTTTTAATTGTGCGCTAAAATTTATGTGATTATAGTTTCCAAAACTCGCCTTATTTAATAACAGAGACACTTTGAAAAACTGCATTGGCAATGTCACAAATGGGCTTGCAAATCAGTTTTTTACGATTTGCTCAGTTTTAGTGAAAGTGGACAAGGAGAGTTTTGGAACTGGACTACTTTTATTTCGGTTGCATGCCCATAGCATACATACATTTATAGAAAAAGCATTTTGAGACCACTTAGGGCAGAGTCTCATACTACCAATGATCGAAAGACTGCCAGAACAAATCTCTTTGACAATTACTGATTAAAATTTAGGCAGGAAGAACAACAATAAAGCTTAATATTCTTTATCATTGTAAATTGAGAAAAAACTTGACACAAAAGACACAAGATGCAATTATTTAAGACCCAATATTTATAATATTGATGTAAAAATAATATGGACTTCCTTACATAATGTGTGTTGCAGCAAACAATAGCACAATTTTTTTTATTACACAGACACAGCAAAAAAAATTAAAATTATGGTTTTGTATTTTACTTTAATACAGACCATGACCAGTTCTTTTCCTATTCACTTTTCTTGTGTTAAGGTTGTAGGAAAAATTCTCCAATGACTTCACCAACACAACTTAAAGCCCAATAAACATTTTAAAAATCACTTTGTATTGAGTGAGCGTGCAACTGTAATATTTTGAATTAGTATTTGGGAGGACGTGGAGCAGTTCCTCTCCCAGTTCATGTGCACATGTAAAGTTGCATGCAATTGTCTCTAATGACTTCGCTGTTAACGACACATAAAGCCCAGTTAACATATCATCACTTCATGAAATGTGAAACCTTCCAGAACATTGTGGGAAAACATACCACCTGTGGATGTTATGTGGGCCATAACCAATGTTCAGGGCTACAGTGTCAGTAACAACTCAAAAAACTGAAAGCACACAAAAAGTAGAACAAAATTTTAACCCTCTCTTTCTCTCTCTGTGAATTATGAGGTACACTAAAAATACTATAATTTCTTTTGTGCAATTGTCTGGTTAGAGAAAAGTTAAATGTGTTTCTGTAAAGTTGTTACATACACTGAATTACAAAGCCTGCGTGACAGTCAATGTAAACTGAAGAATTTTGCTTGTTAGAGGTGAATTATATGTGTTTCTGTAAATTTTTACAGAGGTTGGATTATAAAGCCCGAGTGACAGTCAGTGCAAACTGACAAGTTTTGTTGATTTTGAAAATTTAAAAATGAAGGAGCAAGGGCACGTAAAAAAAAAGTTCGTTTGTAATTAAAATATTTAACACGTATTACAGTTAGAATGCCAGTTATTTGGTAACACTGAATTTATAACTGAAAACCTGACATAGTAAAAGGACTACGCGTCATTTTTTGGAGAAAATGAGTTACTGTGGTGCCTTGGTGCAACTATCGACTGCCTTTATCTACAGGTAAAGGACTATCCAGAAGGTCCTTCCATGTGGTTGCTAGAACTCACCAAAGATAGAGCAGGTGTAAGTTTAAAAGCCTGTGGCAGTACAAAGGTTATAATTTCACAGTTACAAGCACTCCCATGAATATGACCACGAGTAATGGTCCTGTGTGTTTGTGTCATGCTAGTGAGTGGTTAAAAATTCAATTAATGCAGATATACAATGTAACAGTGGCAGTAGTTCTTTCAGGGAAGAAAAAAAAAAGAATAGTGCACAACTTTACATTACAAGAAAGAAAACGTAAGTTGTACCAAAAAACCACCACACTATGCAGTGCCTAAACATTACACATGGTAACATAACCAAAAGGGAAGCTTTTCACTTCTACCACGTTCAAATGGTTACTTAAAGTTTACTTAAATGGCCCCTTACATAATTAGTGAATGAATATACATTTGGTGGTTTAAACATTTATTTTTTAGTAACAAATGAAGTGTACTAATGTATTAAATTACATAATCACAACCATCAACCAACAACTGACAGTGAAATAATGTTCAAATATAATGTATTAATGTACAACAATACTAGATACCAAATGGTTCAATTGAACATGACCCTTTTATACTATATTGCAATGTAACATTGGCAATTAAATTAATGTTTACGTCTTTTTACCCTTCATAAAACTATTTATATTCATCACTGATAGAATTTCATATTGTTTATAATGCCATACACTACCAACTAATTCACAACAGTTATTATTCCACGTTTTCAGTGGGTCTGCAACTGTAAAGAAATGCAATGAGGCTGATAAGTCAAAGAATTAACTATTTCTCGACTATTACAAAGAATACTGGAATACTCCAGTGTAAAGTGTGGTATGTTGTTCCTAATGAGAAAGGTGGACTAATACTAGTGTGCAAAGAAACATTTAAGGAAAATTTTTTGGTTGTAAAAAAAACATGTTGAGGTATTGATATCAGAATTGGAATGAGAAGAACAACATGCTGTGACAAAAAACAGGCACTACAGTAAATGTCCAAATTTCAGTAAGTTACAATCCCGCAAAGGTACCCTGAAATTGATGTGAACAGAAGATACTGTAGAAGAAAATTTGTAAAGGATTTTTAAAATGTAAGCACACAGAACTTGTGAGTACTAAATAAATATTTAATCCCATGAAGGACTGGAAATTTGTCCCTACTCTTATAATGGGCCTCTCATATACTGATTTATCTGCTGCAACAATGTGCAGCCTGAAGAAAGCTAACAAAATAACAATGTATAAATAACTCTTTTGTCCATGTCTACCATGTATTACCATTCTGTATTAGTATGTATTTTCCTCCCAGTATTTTAAGATTACGCTAATCCTTTTATTTACACTTTCAAATGATTATTAGAAAAGTTTAAAGAGAAACCTGTTTGTCACTTAGCACCTTTGTATCGGAAGTGTGGTTGGCTGCAAACTCTAGTCAGAAACTACTAAAACATACCTAATGAATGAATATTTTACTAGACTGTGGTATTTCTCTGAAATTCTCTATATGTAAAACTATATATAACTGATTACAAGTAACAATGCACATGTCATGTTATATAAAGTTTTAATTGAAATATTCAAAAGTTTAGTTTTGTTACTTAATACTTGTACCGACAAAGAGCACTACTAAGTAATTAACTCAAACAAAGTTTTAGCGAAATGAAATCATCTTTATTTTTACACCTGAAAAACATGATGTGACATCACTGCAAAGACATGAGCCTGCCCTATCCTTATTTACGTGTCGCATTAGCATGTTTATAATTGTCACTGTTGTGATTAAGAACAGATAATAAAATAAGTAACATTCCCAGCACATAAAAAAAAACAGAAAACATTATATTACACCAAAATGCATGAACATACCAAAAAATACCACAAAAAAAATTCATTTGCTGAAGAACACCAATAAAGTACAGAGATGGCAGGTAAGCACAGCTACAAAATGTAATTTTAATGAGATTATAAAAATATACAGTTTAAAATGTCAAGACACCCGAGTGTCCATGTACCACTCCTGGTAACCAAGCATATTTTACTGCACAATATGTTAACATCCAGACCAGTTCACCTACATTAAATTTTGGAGAAATAGAAGGGTGCACTTCTCTAACAATCAAATGCAAGATGCGATTAAGTAAGGTGAGCTTGAAATGCTCTTCTCATCGCCTCTGCAGGAGTTCGACCAGTTGACCGTGAAGGACGTGTTCACAATGCCCATAAAGATCGGGCAACCCTGACATGGATTCTGTCTCATTACATATTTAACATCAATTTCTTAACAGTTGTAAAGTCCTTCCTGATAGACCATTAGAAGAATGATGCCATTGTGATGTATAAAAATGTCGTGTTCTACATCTTCTGAGAAATTCAATAATTCTTCAGATGTAAACTGCCACCCATTATTGATAACTATCACTACCGGCTTAACACAATCTGCTATAATGTAACGCATGTGTGTAACAAAAGCAGACACTATGAGATTCATCATCTCATTCACAAGAGTAAGCATCAATACCAACTAACAGATAATGTCAAAGACAAGGTCATGCATAATAAAGATGTACTCTTTCCCACGCAGGCTCAGCTCGAGACCATAGACAGGCAACTGAACATGGCGGTGCATTTGCCATTGATTGGCAAGCTTGGCATAATTTCACTTTATTGTTAATATCAGTGTCAATATTTGGTCATCGAACAAAACTTCTCACCTTGATGAGTTGTATGAACTTTAAAAACAACACACTATCTTGCAATTGTGATGGAATAACTACTCACTTGTGCCTATTTATGCAATCTGAATGTAATGAAAATGCTGATCACATAGAGTATTAAGACAGCAATTAATTTTGTACCTTATCTGGACAGCCAAAATAAATGCACATCTGTAGCCTCAAGATGATGCACACCTGCTGGGTCTGGAAAACCATCACTGAACTTTGGTTCACAAAATCTACTTAATCTGTCTGCATGCCCTACTGATGCATCAGGTTTATGACATATTGTAATCAAATGTATTGAAAATCAGAGTCCACCTGAACATTCAACTAACTTTATCTGGTACAAATATACCCAGTACACCTAGCTCTCATTTAGCACAACCTCAAAATGCATGCATTTAATTAGCATGACAATAATTTTGCTGTCCAAATTTCAAATAACACGAGGTTAAATTTCTATTAAAATGAAAGTGTCCGCGAAGTTGGTCACGCAAAGTTAATAAGAAACTGTGTTTGTTTGTACACACGTGTCCAGATGCTGCGCGTGCCATCCTAGCCTTACATTATTAAGTTTGCCTTGAAAAACAACAGTTGCAATGCTGCCATTCAGTATCGTTATGGCTTCCAAGAAAAGTGTTGTGCAGCATGTTCCGGTGACTCAGTAAAAAATGTAAAACAATATCTCTCGAGACCAAACTAGAAGTGCTATGAGAGCAGATGCTTATGAAGAGCATACATATATTGATCGCGCTATAGGTTCAAGTGAATCAACCGTGCAAACAATCATAAAAGATAGGAACATTATTGAGAGTCTGTGCACGTCAGACGCAGTTGGCTGTAGTGGAAACATTTTCACAGTTACGTACAGGAACAGAAGTGAACACATGATTCACAAGGAATGAGTGTTAAATGAATGGTGCAACGGAAAAAACCACTAGTAAGACCAAACAGGCACAAACCAAGCAGTGATACACGAAAAAGCATTGTTAATTTTTGATAAACTGAGAAGTAAATATCCAGAAAGTGACAAACATTTTACCGCAAGTAATGGACAGTGTGAACAATTTTTAGACAGACACAATTTGCATTGTATGAAGAAGAAGGGCAAGGCAGCAATTGCAGATGAAAATGCAGCTTCGAACTTCTCAGATATAATTGAAGACGACATCGCAGAAGGTGGGTACAGTACGCAACAATTGTATGATGCTAATGAAACTGGCCTTTATTGAAAAAATATGCCAGAAAGGACATACATTTCTAAATATGACAAAGCAGCTCCCAGGAATCAAAATTTCAAAAGACTGTTTCAGACTTTTTCTAGGTAGCTATGCAGCTGGTGAACATAAATTGAAACCACTTTTAGTGTACGATTCTGAAAACCCGTGAGCACTAAAAGGATTTTTCAAGAGCCATTTGCCCATAATTTGGAAAGCTAATCGCAAGGGGTGGATAACAATGTCTATTTTCAGTGACTGATTTTGCGATTATTTTGTACCAGAAGTGATTGTATACAAAAAGGCACACAAACTTGACAACAAAGCTTTACTAATTTCGGATAACTTATCCGACCATACGACAGAAAAAGAGCACAAGTTTGACAACATAAAGGTTGTGTTTTTACCAAAAGAATATAACATCATTGTTGCAGCTCATGGATCAGCGGGTTATATCTACTCTGAAAGACTACTATCACCAACACATATTTCGCCAACTTATCTCAGCAACGGAGGGGATGAAAAACAGACAATCAAACAATTTTGGATGTCATACAATGTCAAGAATGTGATTGAAAACATTGCAGTATAATGGAAAGAGATTACAGAGTCTAGTCATTGAGGAGTGTGGAAGAAAATATGCCCGCTCTTCACAGTAGATTTCAAAGAATTTGAACCTGTCGATGATCATTCGCAAGATGTGACCGTTGACATTGTAACCATGAGGCATGATCTGGGATTTAATGAACTTGATTCAAATGATGTACAGCAGTTGTTGGACTCATATTTTGTCAGGTTAACTGTGAAAGAAATTATAGAAAATGACGAGGAACAGTGTTCTACATCACAAGAAGATAAAGAAAAAATTGAAACCAGAAAAAAGGTTTGACAAAAATGATATTTCAAAATTTTTTACTTCGTTAAACAAAACATTTTTAGTCCTGCATGTAAACGATCCAAACAAAGAAAGAAGAAATGCGATAATTCAAGGAATGCAGCGAGTGTGTGAAGTTTATAACAATTTGTTGTAATACAAAAACCAAAACAAATTAAGCTGGACACATTTTTCAAAACAAAAAAACAATGACTTTGCTGGCAATAGTCAGGAAAATATTCAGGTGAATAATGTCTTTAATTTTTTACCGCAAAAGATATATAACAGTATTTTTTTATTTAAAATTATGTGTTTATATGCTATAGAAAGAAAACAAAAATGGTTTGTGTGTGTAATGAAAAAAAACTTTTTAAAACAGCTATAACAATTAAGTTTTGCAGACGTGTAGATTATTATTTTTAACTAATGTTGGGGAAAGAGTAATGACATGTCTTGCGATGTGTCGAGGTGGAGTGAGCAGCAGTAAGTCACATGATTCATAGGTCACTGGCCTTGGGCCCGCTGTGCACCGCAGACAAGCTGACCTTTTTCTGGAGGTTTACGTTTCCATGACAAGTCATTGCATTTAATATAGCTGAATCGCCCAGTGGAGAAAGGAACTAAGTCACTTTTCGTTACTTTTCAGGAGAAGAAAAAAACTGTTTCGTGAACAAAGTACTTTCCCCTGACTCATAAAATTTCTGTATGCGCCAACTTCCTTGCTCTTGGTATATAATTATTGGATGGTAAATGAAATCTGTCAAATGTATTTTGCATACCAGTATTTTGAAAAAAAAAAAAAAAAAAAATGTACTTAACTCCCTTCTTCACTTGCTAGCTGTTTTTAAGCACATTTTCCAATTGTTTACTGTTTACAAGCTATATTTCTGTTGGTTTATGTCTTAAATTATGTAAGAATGTGTATATAAAACATATACAGCTAGTTCAAAGTAGGGTGTATTGATCAGAAAGAATATAATATCTGAAAAACATACTAATCCTCAAAATTCAATTTCACCATTTCACTTAAGTATCAATACTGTCATATTTTTGAAAAGTAACATAGGATCCAGCATCACATTCAGAATACACTGTAGCGATAGTTACACACTGTTTCATGGGTCATAATTAATTGTCAACTTCAGTTCACCATTTATCCCTACAAAGACACATATTGACAGGTCTCAGTGTTTGAACAAACAGTAGACCACAACACTATTTCATCATAGAAGGATACTACATCTTCGCCTCTAACATATCTTAGGAGTTTCTTGACGTCTTCCATTTTTGACTTGTTAATGGGCACTTTACCAGCAGGATATACTTCATCCAAATTCATGGAGAAATTTGTGTTTTTCTTAGTCACATGAAAATTGTGACTAACAAAACTGTTTATGTACGAGAGAATTGTTACTACACCTGGATTATCACTGTAACATCGAAAGTCCTTGAATTGGGATATGGTGAAACCTTGATTCTCACTTCGTGGTACGAATCTCTTGCCTGTTACTTGAGAGAAATCACGTTTTTTGAAGTGATGAGGCCACCAGATGTCAAAGTTCATTATTCTTTCACTTTCAAACATTATCACACTGATATTGGGCATGCCGTCGGCTAATATTTCCACATACTCCTTTGGAGTATAAACTCTATCCATCTTCTGTATCTTCCTTTTCAGTACTCCAAATACCCAAACACATGACAGGAAAGAATTTCCTCTTTCTGGAAATCTGTGAACCACCTTCTTAAACCTACCAAGTTGTGTTATTAATATTACTGTAGTTCTTATCTATTAAACAACAACACGTTTGTCTAAGCACAACACCACAAATTCATAATCACTTGAAGTAGGGCACAGATATGGAAACTGCTGCAATTCGTTCTCATTGTTCATTCTGTTCCCCAAGGCATCTGTTGCCACCTAACGGCTAAGAAAATATACAACTTTCTGATTTGTTTCTACCTGCCACCAAACAGCGGAGAAAGGAATTAAGTCCGTGGATTAGAGGAGAAAAGAACAACCTCTGGGACTTAGTTCTTTTCTTCAGTGTGTGATAATGTTACCTTCTGTTTATCCCACACCCAGCATTCGGATATCATTTGTTTCAACACAGTAGTGTGCGCATTGGTGAGTTTAATACGACTACGTGTAGACATGAATATGCCATAAAATGGACTTAGTTCCTTTCTCCACTGGGCGATTCAATTGAGGTAAACTAAAAACTGATAAATTCCTTTACCTGGTTTATTTCATGGTGTTTAGATGACAGATTATGAAAAAAATTACTATTATTTCGATTTGGAGCACACAAAAAAAACCACACATTGTTTCTATTAAGTTAAATTTTCCAGACTGCGCAATTTCCATTAACGTGCACGTTTTCTGGAAAGTTGTGTTAGGTGAGGGATTGGTGTAACGGTTTATGAGCTGTAATAATCGTAAATTGCAGAAACGCCAGATACAAAGTAAACTTCTTAGTTATAAAAATAATTGCACGTCCCTCTTGATTCAGTTCTGAATAAGCACTTCCTGCATTTGAGGGTGTTCGTGATGCATAGACGGTTGGCACTTCCTGCATTTTACCTGATTAGTTACATAGTACAATTTGAGCAAGAACCACACCAACTCCCACTGGTCAGGCATCAGCTATACCTGGACCCCTATAAATGGTGACCCAGAAATACTGCGGGATTAGGGGTGATTTTAAGTTTTCCGCGAATTTCAGCACAATTTCATTCAGATGCCTTGGTGGATGTTCTGTCGCAAATCAATTGAAGCACAACATTGAAATGCATACTTTTTTTAGGTACTTCTGGATTTGTTTAATTATCCTTTCGATGTAATTATAATAGCACTTTTAATATGTTTTAACCTTTTTCACTGATATTTAAAGGGTTTAAATAATGCATAGACTAATTAACAAAATGTTTATTTCACAAAATTCGCCACATAAAAAATGGAACGTTTACATTTTATGGATGGTGGACAATTCCTGAACGTATTTTGCAGTTAAAACGTATCAACTCACGCACAGCCATGGTCAAGCGGCACTGCGATCTTGATATATAGACAAGATGACAGCCGAGCGATAGTAGTGGCAGTAAAAGTTCAAAGTTTACAGAGTTGCAATCAATATCTCTATGACTTCACACATATTTATTTACATTTTAAATGTTTTGTCTCTGCATTTTTGGGAATGTTGTGTTTATAATTTAGATTTTTGTAACGGAAATAAATTAAAAACATCACCGGACAGATCCTTATGTATACAGCGATATTGCGAAGTTGCTCTGTGTCACAAGGGAGTAGGAACACAAATTTAAATGGCTAAAACATGGTGAAACACAATTTTCATCTACAGTGTTACATATGTCAATAAATATCAAACAGTTGGTCTGTTTGGATAGGCATACTAGACAAATTTTCTTCATTGAGCCATATATTTTTTGAAATACGTTTTTATTTTACATTTACTGTAAGAGGCTGACTAAATTGGAGGAAATTTTTAAAACTCCAAAACTCAGAATAAATTGTTTCAACAAAAACCAGGATATTTATATACAGTAGTCTGCCAATGAACAAAAATTAATTATTTTAATCTGCACAATTACGTTAAGTACTAAGCATAAGTTGTAAACATTAAAAATTAATATTAATGAGGCTGAAAACTGTCTGGTTAAATGTAATTATTCTGACAGTATTACACATAATTTTCTTTTTTCCACTTGAAATTTTTGTCACTGTTTTCAACTAATTTTTACAAAACTTTTAAGTTTTTAACACTGCATTTTTGAACCGCTTTTAACATTTTTAAACACCGAAATCGGACATTTTTATACACCGATTTTAGGGGTCCTTAGCGATAACCACCAAGAACTGATCTGGACTATAATGAACCAAAACCTGTTTACTAGTTAATGACTGTAGACTGTAGACTGTAAATACTGTACAATGTCTGCATTAGGTGACCAGTTTGCCTTTTGTTGTTAAAATTGCATCTTCAGCATTCTAATGGCCGGTGGTTGGTTCAATGGTACCAATTAAGGGTGTTACTGCTTACTGATACAACATATGCATTAAAGGTACTGTATTCACAGAGTATCATGCCTGGATTATAAAAGTTTTACAAGTACTCCGCAGTGCTGATTTGAAGGTTAATTCGGAAAAATGTGAATGATAGGTTGCTTCCAATGTAGTCCTTAGCTTCATATTTGATGCTAAGGTTATTTACCAGACAAGATTGTAGCACTTACCTAAGCTCCAAATTCATAAACCAATGAGGAACTTCAACCTTTGTTGGGCTTTATTTAATTTTATTATAGGATTTTTAATGGAAAGTATATCATATTGGAATTTCTTTATAGTTTATTACATTTCAAAGCTCAATGGTTTTGGAATATGCACTGCAAATAGTAAAAGTTATGTTAACTAGGTTCTTGATAGTCCGAAATTATAACTTTCAAATCAAGCCAAAACTGAAATCTCTCAAAATATTCCTGCCAGGTCTCCGTACGGGAGTGACCATACTTTATTTATGCGGCCGCCATAACGGGTGTAATATCCCGTAAATAATATCACTAAATGCTTGCAACAATCATTACACACACATACTAACACACAAAAACTGATTATTCCTCGTTGCCAATATTATGTAGGCAGGTCTACATATTTGTCAGACAATTGTGTTGTTCCTGACCTATGATAAGACCAATACCCCACCTCTTCCACGGTCATTCTCTTGGTCTTGTTCCTTGGGGTGTGAAGATCATAAAATTAAGAGGCCATCGTTGCCTGTCCATTTGTGTTACGTATCCAGTCCACTGGAGACTCTTACTGCATATCAGAACTGCAACACATGGTTGTTCACAGAGATCTGTTAGTTCTTTGTTTTTGTCAAGTACAACATTCTCTAGTTGTGTCTTATACGGGACCAAAGATCATCCTAAAGATTTTTCATTCAAACAGAAGAGTTTTTCGTAATCTCGTCTTAACGCACTCCATGTTTCATATCCGTACAACACCACTGGCTGGATCAGCATCTTGTATAGTTGAATCTTAACTCACTTCGAAGTTGTGAGATTTTAGCACTCGTTGGAAGCTGTAGTCACATCAATTACCTGCCCATATCAAATCTCAGTTTCCCATAACTCTTCTTCCATGAATACTGTTCTTATGTATTTCAACAATCTTTTAGCAGATAAAAACTTTTTGTGAATGCTTCTAGCCAGGAATATGATTCGGGTCCACAAAAGTCTGCAGCAGCTATTTATAATATGCTGCCTAATTCTAATGACATAAACAGCATAGTGAAACATGGACCCATGTGTTCAACAAGTGATGTCCACAGTCATGTCAGCTCGGAAAGGTTAAAACAAAACATAATAAAAAGAAAACCTGTTTTCTTAAATAAACAGTTATTGTTTTACCAGTATTAGGGGTAATTCTATTTTTGCATTATTAAACACTGGAAAATTGTCACATTGTTCGACAGCAATTATTACAACAAAGTATAAAACATGATGTGAACTAGACGCCTTTCTCAGACTGTTCGTACTGCTACAGCACCACACTGGTATCTGGTAAAACAGACGGGAATGTACTAATTAATGGTTGTACCACAAATTTATATGTTTTCCAGGATTTTACAAATGGGCCAACTGCAGTACGACCCTACAACCCACATCCACTCAGAACTGGTAATCAATAACACGAACTTGATACATAGTTATTCTGTAAGTGCGTGCGATCACGACTTACCGCCATGACGATTCAATCCACACTGAACAACTAAACACAAATGCAAAACAACCAACTGCTGAAAAACACAAGTCAATAACAAATCATCACATGTAGAGGTTAACCAGAAGGCTCAACTGAGTCCAAGTACACATAAAAAAAGAGTGTCACACGCACTGAAAATCACACAGTCATATCTCTATTTCCACAATTTGCACCACAATTTACACCAACAGGTCCAACAAACCACCCACCTTGAAATATTTTATTTCCACACAAATGGTAATGGACACAGTTTCACAACCGGATGTATCAGTTGCCTAGTTGACATACGAACTGTGGAAACTCTTGCCACCCCATCGTTTCCAGGTTGCAGCGCCAGTACACGCCCCAAACGCCACTGCAGAGGTGGAAGCCTGTCCTCTTTTGGCAACACAAGTTGATTTAAAGCAGGACCAGTGCCTGGCTTGAACCATTTCTGTCATTGATGAAATGTGTGTAAGAAATCCCGGTGCCATCGATGCCAGAAATCTTGTTGCCATCTTTCCACCAGTTGCCACCGCTACAGACAATTTAAGTGAACGTCTCCAAGATTTGATTCTGGGACAACAATTAGGGGTTCAAGGGTCAAAAAATTACCAGGAGTGAGAGCTGCAAGATCATTGGGGTCATTACTCAGGGGACATAATGGTTGTGAGTTAAGGGTAGCCTCAATTTGTACCAAAACAGCGTACAGCTCTTCATATGTCAAAATTTTTTCACCTGTTACCCTTTGCAGGTGGGTTTTAAAGAATTTTACTCCAGCCTCCCAAAGTCCACCAAAGTGAGGCATAGCAGGGGGGTTGAAATGCCACGTCACACCCAAGGGCGACAAAGTGTCAGCGATACATCGTTGATGACCTGGTGATGAAAGCAGTTGTTAAAGTTCCTACAGGTGATTCTCTGCTCCAACAAAATTTGTGCCACAATCTGAATACACATCAGATGCCCTATCCCGTTGAGCCAAAAACTGTTTGTATGCTGTAAGAAACACATTGGTTGACAAATCAGATGCCAGTTCAATGTACACTGGCTTTGTAGCACAACACACAAAAACACAAAGATAGGCTTTCTTTCAAGACTGCAGCATGGTGCACACAAACCAATTTTCACCAACACTGGAGTGTAATGGCTGCCTAGCGTAGCCTGACACCTTCAACTTGTACAGCGATACTATTAGCTAGCTCACTAGTAAGGCTACACAGTCAGATTAGAAGTAACATACAATAAAATTTAGTAATGGGTGCCAGTAGAAGAACTGCACTTGTCATGAAAGACTTAGCACAGGAGCAATGGTGACCAGGACTCACTTCATTTCAGACACACACACTTCAATACCTCAGCTCCAGATGAACATATCTAACTTACCATTTAACAACACAATTTCTCTGGCTGAAGTAATACAAACCAAACGCTTGGAAAAAACACTATAGAAAAATAATAGAATATCAACCGAGGTGCTTAACTTCAAATAAAACTTTATTGCTGGCATATGTCACTGAAAAACTGATAGCAGATAATAAAAAATAAATTACTGAAATATTCCACCATGCCACAGTTAAAATATTAAATTCAATCAAACTTTACTGCAAGTGATCATCAAAGTCAGCCAGTTGTTTACTTTGTAGAATTAGGTTCGTTCGTTATGCCAAGTTTCTGAAGGAAATTATAACACAATCAACGTTTAAATTTGAGTCTTAGATTAGCTTTTTGCATCCAAATAAACTATTTCAATTTATTTGAGCACTAACTCTCTTCTACAAATTCTCAGGTTTACCGTGTGCAAAAACAATAGCGTTACAATTTCAAAATTTAGCCCTGAGTTGTGCAAATAAAATATCTCAATTTTTAATGTTATGTTCACAAGATGGGATCGTAAAATCAGAATTTAATGGCGAAATATCTGACGAGCAACTTGGCTGTATCAGCGGCTTCATTCTCGCAGACTTCTGCTTGTTTCGTTGTTCGCTGCGGCCATGTGCACTCCGAATGCACTTAGGAAACAAACTGCATCTTTTACCTGAGGCTAACGAACCTGCGCACTTACAGTCTAGCACCACACGAGATTCGCGGGAGGCAGCTAATTAACATGACAATTTCCGTGGATGCCCGAGCCTGGAGCCTTTTCTGATGTTTCACCACTTGATGGCCCATCTTCGCCACTCGGCAACTCCAGACAAAACAACGAAACTGGGCATATATTTATTAATTAAAAGCCTAGGTGAGACGTGAAACTTTCACGCCCACATCTGCCATAACGATATATGGAAGAAGACTGTTCAAATCGTCATCTTCATGCGATGCTACCAGAAGTTAATTGTTAGTTCAAATTTAGAATTTAGATTGCATGAATTGCGTGCGCTTTTGCAATTTTTAATTGTTTACACGCTGCTCGTCACCATGACGACGGCAAAAATTCAAAGAGCAACCCATATGCTCTCCACAAAACCTCTGTGCTGCCTAGAACAACTGGCCTGGCAAAGTAATAAATAAAAATTATGACGAAAAATAAAATATTCTTTAAGCATTAGTTAAACATAACTAAGCTCTTCTAGGCTCAAAACAGTACGTTTTCAACAAACAAGAACATTTAAAATGTTGAAAATGTGGCTTAAACTAAGGTAAACGAATAATATTAATGCAATCAAAAATAATTATTATTATATTACGGTACATGCTACACTGGGCCAGCATAACCCACTCCCACCTTATCAAATGGATTTATTTGTTGGACCCTCATGGTTGGTAAGTCTCCCATCAAAGGTTGGCTAGGGGGTGGCCTCTGCTGGAAGCAGTAGCGAAAACAATGGCGTAGTCATCTAGTGATAGTATTCTTGTCTGCCAGAATCCAAAACTGTTCCCTGAGGATGCCTCGGAGTGTCTGTACTCCAGGATGAATAGCTTTCTCATGGTAATGGCTTCTGATTAGATCTGTCAATGCAGGGGTTTTTGGGAGCAGCACAGGATGTTTTTGGTCAAAAGAGACAGCAGACAATGATAGCCAACCCTTATCAAGCAAAAATTGTCGAGAAAGGGAACTAATTTCTTAAGTTGAGGGAAGGTGCATTGACCTTTCTATAATGTAGCCACATCTTCACTAAAGGAACTCATCTGAACCCGATGAAGCCACAATTTAAGCAACTGATTCAACTTAGAGGGACTGATACTCTCATACAATCGAGCAGATTCGGAGGTTCAACAGTTACGAGTGAAACGCAATATGATGGCAGTGACCCTCAAAAGACTTGTTAACTGGCTGAAGCGCATCATCAATTCATCTAAGTCATTCGACTGTGTCACTGTAACCAGAGCCACAGTTTTTTGTTCAAGCAACATTGGTTCTGCAGCCATCAACTCAAAAGAACTTGATGGCCATTTACCTCTTGGTTCCCTTAATCACAAAGCACCCTTCCACCACAGATAATGATCCAAAAGTTGACGTGAAAGCAGTCCACAAGAGGCACAATCTGCCGGGTTGTTATTTGATGAGACATGTCTCCATCAGGTTGGACCAGTGAGATCTTAGATCTCACTCACATGGTTGGCTATGAAGGTCTTCAGTTGATGAGGAGATGTATGGATTCACGTCAACACCACTTGTGAATCGGTCCAGGCAGTAACAAATGCTGGAGTTCTTTCTTGTACATATCACTCACGTGACTGAGCAGACGTGCCAGCAGTAATGCACCACACACTTCCAGCAGAGGTAGAGACTGTACCTTGATGGGTACTACTTTACACTTGCCAGTTACAAGATGTGTACAAATCTTACCATCAGGAGCCACAACACGCAAATAAACCACAGCTGCATAGCCACTTTCTGAACTATCCGAGAATCCATGAATGTCATATGTGCAGTCTCTAGAACTCTTGATCTTAGGAGGACTTGCAAGTGTGGACAAGTACGAGAGCTCTTGAGTGAATAAGTTCCAACAATGTGCAAGATCAGAGGAAAGACATGCATTCCAATCTATCATCTTCAGCCAAAAAATTTGCAGAAGGTGCTTCGCAAACATTAGGAGGGGACTGAGCCAACCCAGTGGATCAAAGATCCTTGCAATAGTGGATAATATGCTGCGCTTAGTGGCATTGTGTGAACTAATATTGACCTTGTAGGTGAATGCATCTGATATTGGGTTCCACTGCAAACCCAGTACCTTTACCACAACTTGACTATCACCATCGAGCAGAAACGACTGCGGTACTTCAATACCGTCAACTAGTAGCCAATCCAAAAAGGCTCAATAGTTACTCGCAAACTTCTGCAATTTGAATCCACCCTTGTTAAAGCAAGCTATCAGCTCTCTTTGTAAGGTCAAGGCAGAATTCACAGTGTCAGCATTTGTAACGACATCATTAACATAAAAATCTGACAACAATACCTTGGACGCAATAGAAAATATCTCCTCATCTTTAGCTAACTGTTGTAAGGTACAGAGAGCCAAAATTTGGAGCACATGAGACCCCATAAGTTACAGTTCTCAGTCTATAATCTTTGACAGGGTCTGTGTCACTAAATAGCCAAACAATACGCTGGTAGTCTTGGTGGTCTTGATGCACAAATATTTGGCGATACATTTGCTTTATATTTCCCGTGAACACTATTTCACGCAAGCAAAAACGTAACAAAACATTCCCTACCTCTTTCTGCTACTTAGACCCTGTCAACAAATGATCACTCACTAGAGTCCTTTACTGAGGCACCAAACACTACGCGTAACTTTGTGGTTGAGCTACATGGCTTGGAGACGCAGTGATGGGGAACATAATAAGAGTGTGATGAATGAACTTGGTCTGGATGAATCTTCTCCATGCGACCTGAATCCAGGTAGTCCTGCATGAACTCAGCATGCATAATTTTAAGCGTTGCGTTTCCTCTTAAGACGCCTTTCCAATCCATTAAGACAATGAACAGCTTGAGGTCTGGTGTCTGCAGCCTCTGGGGGGAAATGGCAAGGCCACACGATATCTGTCATCTTCCTGCCTCATGTGAGATTCTACAAACAGTTTATCACACTGCTCATTCTCAGATACACAGTATGTAGTAGTTAGAAACTATTCAATCTCCCAAAAATGTTTCATGACAGAGTCCAGGGTGGGGGCCGAAGTGAACAGTGAAATGTAGAATGACTTTGAGTGAAGCAATAGAGGTGCAGATTGCACACTTCCCATCAAAACCCAGCCAGAGTCTAAGGCTACAGGTGGGCCTTCCAACCATCTACCAGTCAACAATTGAGGCAATAAATCTGCTCCAATGAGTAAGTCTATGGGACCAGGCACATCAAATGAAGGATCAGCAAGTTTCAGATGGGATACTGCATTACGTACGTCACCAGATACTGTCACACTAGGTAAATCACTTGTAATATGAGGTAATACAAACACATTTGGTGTAAACTGGAAACTAGTGTCACCAACTGGCACAACTACAATGGAAGCACATGCCCGTGCCACATTGACGTAAGTGTTTGATAGCCCTTCAACTGAAAGATGAACCTTGGAATGTTTCAAATGCAGCTTCTGCATACACAGTTTAGTAAGGAAGCTAGCTTGGCTAGCTGTATCCAATAATGTCCGCATCCCAACTGGATTGCCCATGGAGACTAGAATTGCTACTTGAGCCGTTGAAAGGAGAACTGTGTGACTCGAGCAAGGAATGGTGGGCATTAGCGACGAACGAGAAGCTACTGGTTCAGCAGGTCACCATAATGCACCGAACTGGAGTCTTCACTTTCAAATTTCTGTTCAAAATGTAATAAAGTGTGAAAGATTTTACCACAATGTCAACATAACGAGAGAAAGGAACCATTTTTAGATTGATGTGATTTACCCAGACAGTTCAAGCACAAATTGTGCTCCTTGACAATCGTATATCGATATGTGTATTAAATTCTGGGCACTTGAACAAAGGGTGGGATGCACTACAAACACAACAAGATTGCACAGAGTTGACCATGACTCTAGACGCTGGTATGTATTGCTTCATAGGAAACGGCTTAGGTTTTGCTGGATGTCCAGGCACTTTGCATTGTGAAATAATATTTACCGCTTCGTGAGCCCTGCAAAGCCTTTCAAGAAATGCTCGGAACTCATCCAGTGTCGGAGGTTCGTGCCCCAACGTCAATTCCCATTTTAACTGCAATTTCGATCCAACCTCTTGCAAAGAACTGGAATCAGTATCATGCCCCAATGATTCACTGGGGTTCCCAACGCCTCAAGAGCTGAAACATTTTCATAAACATTTGCAGGCAACTGACGCAATGTCTTTGGCAACTTCGCTGAAGCAGAAGGTGCATGCAGTAAAGCCTCAATATGAGCTGTATCAATAATACGTCTGTTATCATAGCAATCTCTAAGCAACTCCCAGGCTACCTCAAAGTTTGCATCAGACAGTGAGATGGACTGAATCATCCCTTGCAGCTCACAACTAAGTGCACCCTTCAGATAAGCCAGTTTTCCAACTGAAGAAAGCCCTATGTTGCTAGAGACTAAGGTCTCAAACAGATTAGAATAATTAGGCCACTGCTGAGGGGTGTCGTCAAAATTAGGGAGGGCTATGTTTGACAAAGCCACGTTTGACTTACAAGTGTTTGATTCCTTAACATCAGTGTCTGACTGCATTGTTTCTTTGTCCTTTCTGGCCAACACGTCGACAATCGCAATAATCGTAAAATACATCTCTTCAAAGTCAGTTAATCGCTTCATGTGATCATTGATGTTAAAACCTTTTATCCTGTCTAACGAAATTTCCACTTGTATATAATCAGATTCGTACGACCGCTTCACCTCATTGACAAGAAAAACGTCAATCTTACTTGAGTCACTCATAACCAATTTTGCTAAGTCGGCCACACGTCTCACATGTCCCTCTGCAAATCGAACGCGTGATTTAGCTGCTTTGATGTCTGCCATTTCAAAGTCAAGGTTTCAACCACAAGTCCAATAAGTGCGCGGTTATGAAACAAGCAACAAACAAATGGAACGAAAATCCCGGCACAATCCGGCCCTGACGGACCAATGTTTGTACGGCAGGTAAAGAAAATGAAAATTAATGGACTGTATTAGCAACTGGTAGTCAATAACACAAACTTGATACATAGTTACACTGTAAGTACGCGCAATTGCGACTTACCGCCATGACGAGTCAATCCACACTGAAAAACTAGACACAAATACAAAACAACCAACTGCTGAAAAAAAAAAAGGCAATAACAAATCATCACGTGTAGATGTTAACTAGAAGGCTCAACTGAGTCCAAGTACATCCAAAAAAGAGTGTCACACGCACTGAAAATTACAAAGTAATATCTCTATTTCCACAATTTGCACCACAATTTACATCAACAGGTCCAACACATGTTATGACTGTTCATTTCGAAAAACTTCCTAATCTGAAACTATCAGTAGATTTTGATAAGCTAATTGAAGCTATAACAACTTGTAACGTAATTATAATTAGTGAATAAAATATTACATATTATATTAAAAGTGAGAGACTCACTGAATAAATTTCATAAGTAATTATTAATTTCAATATTGTTCTAAGTTTTCTTTAGTATTTGAATTATATTTTTGAATTCACTTCTCTTAATACATTCATTGATGTACATGACATATTTTTTTTTCACTTAAAATTTCATCCTTTAGAATTTAAAATCTAACACAATTATCATTTATCCTGTTGTTAATTTTTGTATTTATTTCTCGAGATATTTTTAATGGTTCCAAATTTTGAGCAGGTTTAAGTAAGTTATTAAATATTTTATTCTTAATTTCAGCATCATTTAGTTTTATAACATTTAATAATAAGTTGCTTTCCCACTCACCAAAAATATCTAAATGATATTTCATATCATCAAAATACATATTGTATACTTCTTTGTTATTTTCTATTCTATACGTTAAGAACTGATTTAAAGAATTCTTTGATAATGTCATAATTGACACATTATTTCAGATAAAAATATTTTAATTTATTATCTGGATGTACACCAGTATTATATTTAGCTAGTCTTGAATTAATATTAATGTTATAACTCAAATTTTATAAAAAAAATTATCTCTTTACACCATTCTGGGCAAGAATTTTGAGCTGTTGTAGTCGTTTCATAACTCGTATATTGTTGGGCTACACTCTTGAGCTACATAGGACAGTCCTGATGCTTCTTGGTCATGAGTGAGCGCTGCCAGTGATGTCGAGGAAACTTTCTACGTGCTGTTCTATGATCTATTCTTTCTGGCCTTGTGCATGTTTTGTGGCCACTTGGCACGGACGGTCGAGTTGGCTATCAGGTTGAGTTTGGGTCATCCACTTCTTTTCAGATCAGAACGGTGTTAAGATGTATATTTTCTGCCTTTCCTTAAAGCTCACTTGTTAGGTGTGTCCGCATGGTCGGTGACAGCGACCATGTGGAGGTATCAAATGTAATCACGTAGTAACTTATTTTATTCCCCTTTTTCCAAATTGTGTTTCAATCACTATTCCCAAATTTTGTGTAAAATATAGTAGTTATTACCTAAGAATTTTGAGAAAAAAAATAAAGTAAGTTTTTTTTGACATGTTGACTTGATTGCAATTTAGCGTCCTGCAATTTGGTAGTGTGACAACCTAAATGTAACGCTATCTACACATTCATCAAATTAATATTAACATGTTTGTGCGTCCATTTTAAGCAACTCGGGACTGTGTAACCCTAGGGTGTTAAGATTAATCTGACTTATTGTCGCCATGTTCATACTTAATTGGCTAAAGTGTATACTGGTAGTAGGTTACGAATTTGTTGGATTTATGTAACCACATTTCTGTACTCGTTACGTTATCTGCATGTTGATTGTTAAAATAAATTTATGCTTAAATTTATTGAATATAACAGTTGTAATCTTTTGGCGTTATCTAGGTGTAAGGTGTATATAAATTATGATCCTTGATGTTCATAACCTATTGTTTGACTCTCTTGAGACATTGTCATTAGAATCCTGCGGTACATCAGAAAATGCTGCACCACTCCGCTTCTTGATACTAACTGAAATTATTTTTGTTTCATGTTAATCCATTGTGACTACGGCAGAGGCATCCTGGATTCATCAGATGCCTAAACCAGAGCTGCTGCTTAGCTTTCTTGAACACTGTCATGTGACGGGAGTTGCACAACAGCTGGATGCTAATGCTCACAGAAAAATAGCAGTGGATCACATCCGTGATGGTAACCCTTTCGATCTGAATGCCAAAAGCTCATTCGGTGAGTGTGACAGCCCATTTAAAACAGAAGTTTGCCTTTTCTCACATTCAAAACCTTAATCTCCTTGAAATCCACCAGTTTCAGAAATGTGCAATCCTTCTTCGTCTCATGTAACGAGGTAGTTGCTCATAAAGTCATGCTTGAATTTGAATTTCTGGGTATTCTTTCAGAGAAGTGTGAAGGTGGGGACCTGTGGTATCTGAATAAGGTGTTAAACAGTGATGATTTTAGTTTTGACAACTTCAAAGCAAAGTTAAGGAACATAGCTACTCTTGCTTCAAGCTTTCATAGATGGACCTCTGAGTTTGTGTTTCAACCGCAAAAAAAAAAAAAAAAGAGA
>PNEQ01102167.1:0-16183 GCA_003012365.1 Medauroidea extradentata | reverse complement strand
ATTGCTGGAGCTTTATGCTTTTGCATATAAGATTGATAGGCTGAAGGCATCGAAGTTTAGTAGGGATGCACCTGTGCACAAGCACTTTTTTAGAGGAATGTTCTGGAAGAAATAGTAATATGGTTAATGTGCACTCTAAATCCCAATTTTCTAGTTCTCCTCCCGCTATCATTCCCAGTGTCTGGGAAACTGAACATGGCCGAGGATGTGCACGGTGTTCTCTGTCATGTGTCAGGTAAAAAAAACCCAAGCATAGGGAAGGGATGCTGTGTGAACGTTTGTCTTTTCCAGACTGAGTCCTATATTTTTTTGTTGACACTGTTGCCACTCACAGTTTACTGAAACAGGGATTTTTTTTTGTTTTCATTCATCTTTGCCCTTTATTAGAACAAAAGGTTAATACAGAGCACCATTCAACCTTGAGCGTGGTGAACAGGGAGGTCATGTATTTGCATAAACATGTACCAGTACTTCACGTTAAGGTAAGACCATTTTCATTTTCGTAGTAGATTTGTAATGAAAACATATTATGTTATTCTTTTCAATTTTATATTTTTTTTATGTATTTTAGCAAGTTGAATATTTTTACATTTTGCTTCTAGGAGTTCAATTGTTCTTTTTCTTGCTGTAATTTATATTTTCTGTATTTTCTAACTGAAGGTAAAATTTATTTTGTAATGCAATTTTAAGTCATTAGATTGTTTTTTTAGATGAAAAAATTAGAATATAGTCTGGATTCATTAACAAATATAAAATTTTGAAATATAATAATATCCACATCAAAATTTTTTTTAATTGCTTATTTTGTATCTAAATATTATAAAATTTCAGCAACATCTTTTGCTTTAAACCAAGGATCATTACTTTTGTCATGTATTAAAGGATACTTGTTAATCATTATACATAATTTGATTGTTTTCGACGTCAAAAAAAATTCCATTTAAATTTATAAAAATTTATGTACCATCTTTCATTTCTTTTCATTTAGACACTGTCTATAGCCTGCTTTAACTATTGCTAAATAATGTCCCACATTAGTGGTTACACAATAGTGTCCCCACGGCAATGTATTTATGTTATCTTTAAGATCCTAAGTGTTTATTATAGTCGTCATCACATAATGCATTTATTTTTTTTAAATTCAATTAAAAATAGTGTGGAATTTTTTACTTCTTATGAGATTCGTATTTTTGTAAAAAATTTAATTTTTGAATAAACAATTTTTTATTTAAAATTATCAAACATAGCTTAATTATAAATTATGTTAATTATTATATCTTTTTCTCTTTTCTTAAACACATTCTACATTTACAGCATACATTTAAGAATTTTATCCACTGAATTCTTCCATTATTTTACAGTTATTTTCAACTGTCATTTTATAAATAAATTTTTTGTTTATTTATTGCATATATTATATCTATTATATTTTTCATAATCCGAAGTACCAAATTAATAATTTCTTTCATAGCTTCATAAAACTAATTGTTTTTATATGATAAATAAATTTATTAATGGCCATATAACAGAATTCAACATTATCTCCACATTTTGGTTCCATAACATTGCAATGGAAATCATATATTACGGTTTTTTTATCAATCTAGTGTACTCTGACGCCAGCAAAAGGGCCAGCGAATGGGTTAAGCCACTAACGGCGCAACTGTGCAACATCAACAAGGCTTAGGCCTCATTTTCAGACTCGCACATAATTTTCCCACATCCACGCAGTGTAATTTTGCATGTAATAGTGAGTGTAATTGTGTTTTCATTTCCAGCTGTGTACATCGAGGCACGGGGGACATGTAAACATGCCACCATACTTGTGCCCGAAAGCCACCATGTTTTCAATGTTTACTTTCATATTGCAGCAGACATTTAGAAACACATCATTCAATATCAGCAAAATATGCAACGCCATTTATTATGTAATTTAGTGTGTGCCAATTTCATAAAATGTTAATATTAATCATTTAACATGCACGAGGTACCGGAAGTGTGAACCCCGTAGCGTGGCAAGGAGCCCTTAGCGGCTGCCTTCCTCGTGGCAGTTCGTCGAAGTCATCAGGAGAGGTGAGACAACTGTCCGTGTGCACATCAACTTTTGCTACTGATTGTTAGTTTCAATAGTCTTCTTTAGTATACCGGTTCACCTTGCTCGCACACGTTACCAGACATCCCCATCGCATTGCACGTTCGCTTAAATTAATATTTACTACCATCTTGGTACTTTTAAACATAAAATCCAAGTTGGCATTATCACCGCCACGTGGCTAGGAAATTCTGTATCGAGAGCCATCAAAGCTCATAATTCATTGTACAAGGCATATCGTATACAAATATTGTTCGTTATCATTTCGGCGCATACGTTGCTATCAATATTTTATATTTCAGTGTAAGTTTGAGGGCATAATTCACGTTTTTCTGACTGACCACGTGCAGGTTACCACATCGCCATTGTGCTCCAGTGTTCATATAAGCAGTGCATCTACCACTCATTTCATTATCACGCATTCATGCAAGTCACATAGTGGAGAGCATCATTGTGTGAGAGGTGTGTTACGTGCCGTCTATCATACATCCGGCCTAACGCATTCTGACACAATTCGCGCAGGACTACTAACACCACTTGTAGAGCCCTACCACACTGTAACGTGCACGGGAAAGTCTGCCCTGTGGTTTGCTAGCTAAGAGAGCGCTCATTTCAATGAACATTATCTACGTCCGGTTCCAAGTGAACCTGGCGGCCCACCCTAGCAGCCGCCAGATCCTCGCTGCTCAAGGAAATGCATTTTCATATGCAGTAGTGTCATATCTGCTTCACACGGACCACATAACCACCACGTGTGATATACCGGCAGGTCAGTGTCACCGCGCAGAAACAGCCATCACTCGTTAATCCAGTAATCGAGTACAGCAGTGTTTGCCAGGGTTACATAACTACGCCTACCTAGTGCGTGAATAAGTAATTATTTCTGGCACTGTGTCATGTAATTTTCAACACCCTATTATCACAGTGTAACTATTGTAGTGTATCATGTATACTGGAGGCCAACACTCAGTTATAACATAAGTCAGAATTAAGTTTCAATGTACCGGGTGGGATATCGAACACGCCGAACATACCACACCCTGAGGCATAAGAGTCTCGAAGTGCAATGTATTGCTGGCGCCCTTTCATCATAACACATAGATTCATAGCAGCAGCTTAGTTCGCTATCCCGATCTCACCCGACTGCGTTAACTCATTCAAACATAATTTTTTTTTTATTTCTGCAAATGAATTGCAGCTAGTGATTCAGCAAATATAGTCCTACCTGTAAAATTTGGTTTTGCAATTAATTTCTGCACTTGTTTTACAGTTCTTCATACATAATATCTACTATATTGTTTATATTTTTTTGTTTTTCCAAAAATTTATCTGTTCATTAATTAAAAAAAATTTTTTTTCAAAATAATTTTTGCGTTTGTTTGCATTTCTGTATTCAAATCAATTCAAATCATAGTGTAAAACATATTTTTCTTTATCATACAGATTAGTTAAAAGTTTGGATTCTCATGAACCCATATATTTTCTGTTTTCTGGAGCTGTCTATGTAAACCATGCAGTTCTATCGGAGATTCCAAACCAACTTCTAAAATATATCCATAATATGAATCATTCACATTTCATATATACATATTCCTACAATCTAAATCAATAAGTTTGCAATCTACCCAATTCAAACCACTATGTGCCAAATATTGACTCATTGCCCAACCATATAATTGTTTGTATCTAAATTTTCTACATATGAATTTTCAATTTTCGGACCATAATTTTTCATATATTCATTACTTGCTTTCACGTATAGTTTACATTTTCATATTCCACAATTCATACCTTTTACAATCATTAATATTTTATAATAAACTGTTAATAATTCAAGTTATATTTTTGTATGTTTTAACATCATGTCCCATGCTAAACCTAGAGCAGTGAAATACCATGATGGATATGATTTATACATTTTAATACATTTATCTCTAAAAATTTTCAGTATATTCATCTACATTTTTAACATTAAATGTCTTCCAAACTTTTTGCACAAATTCATAACCTTCATCGAAAATATTACTTTTCTTTAAATTACTGTGAAAATTTTTTTCAGATGGTAATTCTGTTTTATTAAATTTTTCTTCAGAATCCATACATTAATGTCAATATTCTGGGGAAACAAACCTCACATGTAGAGGAACAAAAATGTTATGTGGACATAGGTCCAAAAATGCACTGTTTCTGTGCTAGAGTTTGCAATACATGACACATGGTTGATAGCGCGGGCAGGATCATGTTGCTGTGGGGAGTTATTAGAGCAGTCTGTAACATGTTACTACGCCACACAAACACACAGACAGTAGGAACAACAGTGACAATTGTTGGGAACTTGTGAAACAATATTGTCTGCACTTACAGCGTTAAAGATAATATTTAAAATGTCGTCCATAAGCACCAACACATGACTCGACCCGCAGTAGAATTGACTGCTGGATACATTGATGAATTTCTGGGAAATTTCTGATTATGTTGCACCCCACCACAATATGATTACAAAGAGTTTCCACGTCGTCTACAGGAGTTGCATAAAAAATGCTGTTTCACAATTTTTTATATATATATATATATATATATATATATATATATATATATATATATATATATATATATATATATATATATGTATATCAAATTATTTTTTCAAATTACAATTTATCTTACAAGCACAATTATACTAAGTTGAATATTCAGATAATGAATCTAAACTAGGGGACATAAACTCAAACGTATCAACAAATCGTAATTTTACACGATCTGTCACATATTTAATGAATTAAATATATCTTTTAGTGCTGTGCCGATCCAGATCAGTGATTTCCGATACTGCCGATATTTAGCCGTATCGGTGGATCGGCCGATATCCGATGCAACTCCTAATATTTAGGTATCGGTGGCTCGACTGATATCCGAGACTACATAAAAATTTAAGATAAACATTTTTTATTTTACGTGCATTAATACCTGTAAACATCCGCGTGTCATTACTACATAATTTCCAAAATTAGCATTGCCAAAAGTGGAGTGTGCCTCTGAGCGCGCCTAGCACACTGCGAGTCGGTACCGGCAGTAGAAGACATAGCAAGCCGGCAACACAGCAACAGGTGTCTGAAATGCCGTCACACGCAGGCAAGCAGATGGCAGACGTCTAGCAGCAGGCTATCGTACAGAGGCGTAGAGTCAAGAATTTTGAATAAATAGATACATTGGACGGGATGTATGACCTTTCTTTGGCTCAAAATTAAGCAAAAACGTCGCCGGCAATATGGATTCTTGCGCCCGCAACGGCCGTTTTCGGAAGTTATTTGCAAGAATACCGCAACAAAGTTAATTGAAATAGTAATATTTTTCAGTAGAGTGAAGTATCTTGAATAAATAGGTAACACTGTAAACAGATATGTGACCTTTCTTTGTCTCAAAATTAAGCAAAAACGTCGTCGGTAATATAGATTCTTGCGCCCGCAACGACCATTTTCGGAAGTTATTTGCAAGAAAGCCGCAAGAAAGTTTATTGAAATAGTAATATTTTTAAATAGAATGACTTATTTTGAATAAATTATACTCTGGGCGTAGCGCAATGTAGTTGACTGAAATAGTAATTTATTTCAATAGGCACATAGGCTACATTGGTTGACATCTATGGCTTTCCTTTGACACATCAGACACAAACTTCACCGGCAACGGTAATTCTAGTTGGCAGAACATACGTTTTGACAAAGCTGTTTGCCTCCTGGGACCTTGTCTTGGTAGCGAGAGATCACACACACGTGTACGATGATTTGTGTGCGCAAGGACCTATCTGGAAACGGGTAAGCTCAAAAATAACATAAACGACGCGTCTACTGCGTCACTTGTGCCACTTTTGACCAGTACGTAGTCACAGCTCCTGACGCTCGCTCAGCAGATGGGACGTGATGATAACACTACTCCCTTTGTTTCGTATTTCTTTCGCTTTCTAGCTCGGCTGGCTGTGTGAAAATAATCTGCTTGTACTATAATGATTCTACTCTGTGCGCAAGTTATTTACACACTTTACCAATGTGCATGGAGAGGGAGTTGGTACTCAGTTTCAATTTGTTCATCAACAGTAAACAATTACAAACATCAAGATATTGATCATTGTTAATAAGCTTGGATAATGAAACTCGCAGAACAACTTTAAACCTACACAATGCTGTTTCATATTTTCTTTTCACCGACGTATTCAAGTGTATCCACAGCTGTTATTTACGGTATAGCCGATTGCGTGTGCGTGTGTGTATGTGGGTGCGAGCGCACGTGAGGGCTAGTGACACATCAGACGCGCTGTTGTCAAGTGTCGTACTGCCCTACGCCACGCACATCTGAGACATGCACTCGACGTTTGGTAGTATCAATTGTGAACTGCTTTCACTTGTTAAAAGAATAATGATTTATAAACATTACTGTGTATACATCATTAAATGATATTATGGTAATTATATTTAATAGCATTTAGTTAACAAAATGGAAAATGTAATAAAGCTTAAATAAACACGCCATATAATCGTAATATCACAGGCACAAAGACAGACTGAAATAGAGGTGAGCAAACGGCCTTTTTGGAATGGTTGGCCGGGTGGCGGGAAAGTGGCGGGCGGGTCGCTGACGGCCGGGGGTTGGGAAGGGGTATTCAGGCCGGCCGGCTGGCCATCGCGTCGTGCGGAAGGAAAGGGCAGTAACGTATATTTTTAGAACAAACATGACGCGTGCGGCAGTACAGTTTTCGAGAAATAACTGCGAAAATTGGCGGCCATAATAAATGCAACACATTTTCTATTTTCTTCAAATTAAAAATTTTTTTAGCAATTTTTTTACTTCAATTTTTCATGGTTCCTGGAAAAAGGGTCATTACTTCGAGAGGGTCGTTATTCTCGGGGTCGT
Source organism: Medauroidea extradentata (assembly GCA_003012365.1). Lineage (NCBI taxonomy): Eukaryota > Metazoa > Arthropoda > Insecta > Phasmatodea > Phasmatidae > Medauroidea > Medauroidea extradentata. The sequence goes on along the minus strand of PNEQ01102167.1, from coordinate 9,186 downwards.
ATAATCGAGAGTTGACTGTATTGTGCAAGAAATCGCATATTGTCAATTTGTGCAGTACGTAAATGCAAATGCTTATCTATTTAATTAAGATAGAAACACTAACCATTTTTATTAAGATGTTAATTTACTTGTATTTGCATTGTATTGGCGTATCGGCACCGTATCGGCCGATCCACATTAGCAGCATCGGCAGATCGGTGTATTGGTAAAATTTGTGGATCGGCACAGCTCTAATATCTTTCTTCATTATTTTATTATTTTCATCTATACCATTACCTCTTATAAATAAATGTGTATATCATATTCTGATAAAATATGAATACATACTGCAACAAAACTTGGATTTTGATGATTTAAATATCAATCATATCGTGCAGCTCCTCTAAATTTCCTTTTAAAATGATCGTGGTCTCTTATGTGATTTATATCTATAGACTTCTCACAGATATGACACTGTGTTGCTCTTAAATATTAATTGTTTTCATCATCAGTCAGTAGTAATATTGGTATTACATTTTCATATATTTTAAAAATATTATTGGGTTATTCATTTAACATTTTCACAAAAATGATAGGGGCATTTTTCCTTGATAATATATACTGGAAGTATGTAACAATTATTTTCATATTTTATATAATAACAAAAACCAATTGGTTCACATTTTTTATAAATATTGGTAAATGAACTATCAAAATATTTTAAATAAACATTCATATCCTGCAGATAAAACAAATGGAACTCTCAAAGAATGTCAGCAACTCTCAAATTTTAATTTATTATTCCTTATTTGTGGAAGATTTACACGTACAGTATCATGATCTCTATAATATTCTTTACATGTATTTACTTTATCTTCACAATAAAAATATTGGAAAGATCTATCACAAATATATTTTTATAAAAATTTTGTCAAAGCTGTGATCCAATAAGCTTTGATTGACTATTTATCTAACAATAGTGATCATTTTTATCATTTTTAATGTGTAGTAGATTAATATGTTTATCAGTTTAATTTTTTTATTTGCAACGGATAAAATATATACTGTAACTGCTCTTTAGCGTTACACGGTTCATGAGTGAGACAGTGTGGACACGTATGTCGTCGCTAGGCCCCAGATGGTAGAGAGCCTAAACATAGGATTGCGGGTGCCACAATTAACAAGATCATGTTATGTTACGGTGCACGTCTCACCCATTTATTGACACACTAATGTCCCACACGCTATACAACAAGGGTGACGTGTCACTGTAGGGCACTCACGTGTGCATGCCGGCGGCCCATGCATAGTCTACATACGACTCTACTACTCGTGCTCTCAAAACTGCGCACCTATGTCTATATACGGGGACATCTTACCACACTTGCCATACTAGCAGTCAAGACACGTCTGGCCGCGCGGACTGCTAACTAACAACTGCCATACCGACAACACGTCTTACTCCGTGGGTGTCTAACAACTGCCTCACGCTCAGAGTGCGGTGGGGGCGGGCTGGCGGACACGTCACAGATGCCTCAGTTGTAGCCTGTCGACAACTGGCCAATGGACGAGCAGCGAGCTACTGGGTGTAGCAAACTTGACAACATACTGGATGTACACAAGTACTTACAACCCCTTACAATACTCTTACTTCGTGTTTATTTTCTTTTTCTTCAGTCTCTTTTCTTCATAAGCGAAAATGTTTATTGATATTCCAGTTATTTTCTCAAATGTTGGAATTTTATCCAACCTCATTGTAAATTACAATCTTTCAAATGTGTTATTAAGTTCGTGTTCATATTTTGCATACTGTTTGATTAACATATGAACTGCCTTTTAAGTATTACAGTAGAACCCCATCATAGCGAACACGGAAATAGCGAAAACACAGTTATAGCGAACTCTTTTTGAGGAACAGTCAAAAAATTGCAAAAAAATTCCATGAAAAATGTGAATTTTATTAGTAGAAACATGTATGGTGAATCGTGTGAAGCAGGCTTGTAGTGAGATTCGAGACCATGTGAAGCATGCTTGCGGCAATGTACGTGACCTAGTGAAGTGCATAGGTATTTGTTAGCCAGATGCAACCATTGCGCCGCCACCCATCCCTTGGCTAAGCCAGCTAGCTGGCACTGTCACGTGTCTCATGCTTCTGCCTGGACACATCACTTCCCTCCCCAAACTAAGTGTGCATTGTTCTAAAATATAATTGTGCTCTTTATTTCCCCCACCTCTTTTCAACCCAGGTGACAGTTGGCTACGTTTCCGTAGTTAATAATTGTGCTTTCAACCGTGTTTAGTTTCATATACAGCTTGCGTTTCTGATTTTAATTATTGATTACGATTTTGGATTGCGGCTTTCAATTACGACTTTGGATTACGATTTTCGATTTTGATATACGTACAGTCGAGCCACGCAACGACGCCATTGGTTACTACAACACCGCAACTATGACAGCATTCTCAACGCCCGCCAAAAAAAAAAAATTTTTTTAAAATAATTTTGAAGGAATTAAATGGAAAAAATAACATCGCGAGCAGGAAAGATTATTTAAAATATATTCATTAGAATTCAGCTATAATTGGAGGCCCGGAATTTTCGGAAATGCGAAGAAATGGTGATAAAATGAGGAAGTTATTGGGAGGTGTGGGAGGGGAAGATAAAGAGAGGAAGGCTCCGCTGCCAGACACACTGTTGTCAGGCGCTCCCAAAAAGCTTCCACTCCGCTCAGATGATGACAAGGCTATTTGGAACAAGAACTGTGTGTTCTGACTGAATAACAATGGACTATCTTCACTAAGAATAATTGCCGCCGACTGTGCTATACCTGAGACACACACTCACCACGCATACAGAAGAAATGCCTTTGGAAGATATTATAGCGCCGTCTCTTTCCCTCGCACACGAACCCACACAACTCATGCTTATGTCTGCTTAACTTGCTACAGCTTATATTTTACTCTGTAGACCTTCAGCTTTTTGAGATAAGCAAGGACGGCGGATGATGAGACGACGTATGGATGTTACAGTCTCCTGTCAATGCATTCGGTGCTCTGATATACTGTCATGCTCACACAGTCGGCCGTACATGTTTTTATCTTTTGGTTCAGTGGCGATTTCAATATTTACTGTACACTAATTATAAATTAAAATTTAACACAGTAAACATCCCATAAATTTGAGCGAGAAGCAATTAATCCTTGCGGGCTGGCCGTTGCATCGTTACAGTATCGTATACACCATCAGTAATAACGTTGGAACAAGAGTAATTCTTTTTTTTTTCTCTTGGAACGAATCTGTTTGGACAGCTGAAGCAGATGAAAGAAAAATAAAAAGTAAAAAAAAATCATGGGTGGTGGGCCGTGTGTGAAAACGAGCATGTTTATCTAGCTTTTCAACGAACTGCCTATCTAGATTTGGCAGTGCTCACGTAGGTCAGACATGTTTTCTGTTGGCACACTGCAAAAATTAAATCACAATCTTGTGACCTTGCTCAATGTCAACGCATACACGTGCGCGCACTTCTGTTACTACTAATTGGCTTTGAACTTAACTTCGTGCCACCGCTAAACACAGTTGACTACTAGTGCGCAAAAATAAAGCAACTACCAATGTTGGCGTCTCTTATTTTTACTGGCAAATAACACTACAATTGCCTGCCCAACGGACAAGTGAACAATTACATTCACCCGTCCAAGCTAATTTTTATATGTCTCGGGAATGCACACAAATTATTTGACGTGTGCCACACAGAATTATCATCAGAGCATGTGTGCTTAAATAAATACATATATAAATAAATAAACTGCTACACTCGTCAAACTGCACATCGGTCTGCAGCGGCCGGCAGTGTAATCATGGCCAACACGTGCACTATTACAGCGCGCCCGCACGGGCGAGACACCGCTGAGGCGGTCCAGCGATTTATAGCAATACTTACATGACGCGGCTGAGATTTTGGCCCATTTTGGCTTAGCTAATAGTTGCACCCATACTTGTTGGGTATCATTGTAACCAGCGCATACTTACCTGTTAAAATAAACCTATATTTCCTTAAAATATTGTACTACTTTGTAATTACATAAGATTAAAGACAGTTTTAATGCAATTTTTGGGTTTAGGGGTCAGAATCCGCCAAATTCGGCTATAGCGAGGTCACTGCTATAGTGAAGTTCGAACACAGAACCATGACATTTCGCTATAATGAGACTCTACTGTATATTTATTTATTCTTAACTCTAGCTCAAATATTTCATTTAACGTCCATTAAGATTCTTTTCTCTCAAGTGTTTGCAATTCAGCAAACATTTTTTAAATACTTTGCACATAATATCCTTATAAATTAGTTGTTTTTAAAATAATTTCAATTTAAGTTTCAAATGCTGTGTTGTGATATACTTATTCATTATTCGGTCCTCTTTTATACTGAGTGGAAAAATTTAAATTTACTTTTAAATTATTTCGCTCTAGTTTTCATTTTATTAACTACAATTTGTTTTATATCATAAAAAAAATATTTTTTTACAAATTCAACAATTATACAAAGAATATCATAAGTTATCAATCTACTTTCAAATGCTGCTACTTTTTTCATATATTTCATAGTTACCATATTGATGTTAAATTTTGTTTATTTTACTTTATGATTCTATATTTATTTACTTCTTTTGTGATTATTTTATATTATTGGTTCACAAATTTCACATTTTACCATAACCTTTCCCAGTTAATTTTTTTATTTATCTTTTGAATTTTTTTCTGAGTAATTTTAAAAATAATGTTTAGATAATGGTGGATGTTCCTTATGAATTCTCGTTTTTTTCATGACTTTATATATTTTTGTTTATAATCTTGTTTACCATTTTCAAATTTAACTATATTATTTTCATGCTTTTTGTATTTAAATGTTCTTGTTTGCATTATGGTTTATTATAATATTTACATTTTGCACATTTAATTTGATTTTCTCACAGCTCCTTTTCTTTTGCAAAAATATTTCCTTTAAAATTTATATGTCCCACATATTATGAAAATAACAATCTGTATTTCATCTCAATATGGTTTGTTTTTGCCCTTTATTTTTGTGTTAAATTAATAGAGAAAAGATAACTTAGTTTTGCTTATTTCAAAATCTATGAAACTACACTGGAACACATTCTGTCGTACAATTCAACAATTATGAAAAATTACATTACAATGTTGCTAGTCTGGTCGAGGCAGGACATTACGTATTAACATCGTGTTGCTGCTTTCCAGCAATAAAAAATCTGCAGTTACTGATTATGATACATATTTCACAACTGTATGTCTCATTTTTCTGTTTCTTTCATCTAATATTCATATCAAAAAAATTTTTCTTGCCTCTTTTTACAAATATATCACTAGTAGTTGAATGTGAAATTATTTTGAAGAACTAATTTATTCTGTCAGTTTTTGATCATTAAAAGGGTCACTGTGTTCGAATAAAAAAGATACACTACTCAACTACATCAAATTGATTTTGTACAACGTCACAAATGCTTTTTTTATGTCATAAACTTTGCTTAAGATCTTTCATAAGCAGACAGCCTTAATGAAGACAATCCTACTTTGAGAATGGAAATTTTTGTTGCCTAGTCACAGACTGAGATATGTTTCAGAGTAATTAAAGCTGTTCTTAGGTATGTGAATGAGACTCTCTTGGACAAGTTTTTTGGAGAGATGACTTAAGTCATTTTGAAGCACCGTAAAATAGCTGATATTAGTGAACGATTACACTAAAACAACAGTATTCAAATATTAAAACATATATGTGATGTTTTATATGCTGTTTTTACAAATGTTTTTATGGTAATACACTAGCAAACAAGAAGTGTTTACTTTTTTGTGTGCTGAGTCTGAGCATTCACTTATTTCTGATGAAACACAAAATATTGTCAGATTATTTACTTGTCACAATTACTGGCTGTTAATATAGACATAACAAACTTAACAACAGAAAAAATACCAATAGCAAATATGTAATATATTAAAAATATTAAGGTACTTGCACACAAAAAAGTAAACACTTTTTGCTAGTGTATTACCCAGGGTGTCCACTGATATTCAGTTTTGGAATTCCCTGACTTTTCCCTGTTTTCCAGGTAATATCTGTTAATTTTCCCTGACCTATTATCGGCAAAACTGGTACTTTTTAAGGCCCACATCGACCAACTGGCTAGTGTGATCGCTTCACAGTAACCAGTCACTCCTGTATTTTGCTTGTGAAAATAGTGGTGGGAATTTGGTGAGATTCTCAAGGGTATTTCTTATCTTAATCCTGGTTAATCCCAATTTTAATACTGGTTATTCCCAAATTCCTTCACCCTCTTCGGTGCTCAAGACCCAAAATGTTACAAGATGCCCTAACTTCTTGGCTGAATTGGTATCTTGGATTCCATAATTTTACATCAACACAGCACATTTGAAATAAATAGCTTTAATAGAACAAAATTAAAAGAATTGGATACATGCATTTGAATCACAGATACATACTATGTGACTCAAGATGTTGAATAAAATAACAAAAACAATTTTAATCAAAAAAATTAAATCAGGTTTCCCAGCAGTGAATGTAATCAGAAGCGCTTACAAATTGATTTACTGCGGTACCGGTAACTAATTATCCAGTACTACAAAAATGTTTATTCTGGGCTGTTTTTAATCATTTTTCCCTGATATTTCCCTGACTTTTCCCTGCAAGATGGAATTCCCTGACTTTTCCCTGTTTTCCAGGTTTTCCCTGTCAGTGGACACCCTGATTACCATAAAAAACATTTGTGTACAAGTACCTTAATATTTTTAACATATTACATATTTGCTATTGGTATTTTTTGTGGTGAAGTAGTCAGTAACAAACTGGTTTCAAATCACATCAATCAGTTACGTTTTGGAGACTAGTGGTTCGATTCCAACCATCTACAAATTTTTTTTCCATGCTATGTTTTTAATATTTATTGACCTAATTTAAAATCTCAGAAGCATAAAACCAATTTGTATATTAAGGGATCTAGCATTAAATGCAACATGTAGGTTACCATTATTAAATTTTCATTTGGCACAACTTGAATAATGTATTTTATTACAGTATCGCACTTCTTTCTACAAAACAATACATACAAGTATGTTTTCTAACACTAACAAAAATCTTAGATACATTTGTTTATGAACTTTGTTAGTGCTAAATGTTTCTATTACTAAATATAACAAAAGCCACTGTGGTTAAAATAGTGGAAAATTTAAAGTCAGATTGGCTTCCCATGCGGTTAGTTTACCATTCCTCATTGATTAACTCGCACCTTTGTGTGTAGAAATGCCAGTTGACAGACCATGGATTTATGGCCTGACACAAATTGCATTGTTTCAAATTAATTAACATATTTGTTTCCCAGAACCTAATCTTGACATAAAATTAAGACTTATATTAATTACCTTCAAGACTTTGAGTAACATAAAAAATTATAACACATACCTCCCACTTTCTATGGCCGGTGGATAATAAACTCGTAATGCCAAAGGACCATGTTCCTGTTCAGCTGATTCACATTCCGCTTCAGAGATGTCTTCTACATCGCCATCATGTTCAGTACTTTCCATATCCTATAAAAATTATAACATTTACTTCATATACATTACAACAAAGAAAAAAAAATATCATTCTGGACGATGTACTAATTTCAATTTTATTAATACTTAAAAAAACATAATATGCATTGGTTTAAATAACATCAAATCTAATTACTTAGAATTATAAAACAATATTAACTTATCTGGGAACAGACCTTCCACAAAATAAAAAAAAAGGCTGTTTGGACTCGTGAATCATAAAACATACATTCATACATGTTAACAGTAGAGTACATTTGCGTCGCCAAGCAAATGAAGGAATAGAGATTTCAGCAAGTTAAGTTCCAGCTGATGGTGGTACATGATTGTGTTGGTGGTGCAGGGGGTCATAATATCATACTAAGAGGATGCCAGAGAGCCAGAGTATCATACTCCATATGCAGACTTACGACTGGGAGCCTGTAAGCATCAACTGGCCTCAAAGGAAGACATTAAATGTAGCCTTACAATGGAAAGGCACCGGAGTCATGAAGGTGGGAGAAACAGGAGATCCCAGAAAAACCCACTGGCCAGCAGCAGCATTCAGCAGGATTTCCAAATTCGAAAATCCAGAGATCCAACCCACCAGGAATTGAAACAGAATCACCTTGGTGGGGACGAGTGCTCTGGCGACTGCGTTAAATGCAACCCCGGTGGGGCCAATACATGTTATATATAAACTGCTTATGTGGAATAAAATGTGCGTCATGGTACACAAGCCATTGTAAGTCACTGGCAAATAACAGAAGAGCGTGCTGGCAGATCAGTATACCTATTTCTGAACCTACAGCAGCCTGACAATTGGGTCATTCCGTGTCAAATCAACCATGCTTAAAACCCTTAACCCCCCCAATTGTGATTAAATTCAGAATATATTTTGTACACATGGTGAGATTTTATAATATATTTTTTTTAGAATTTTTAAAATACTATTTTGAGACTTATAGCCTTTTAAAAAACCAAATTAAAAAAAAAATCAACGATAGATACTGATTCAAATGCCACTAGCTCAGCTCCTAATTGAGTTACAGATGTGTTTGATAGATTGTTTAAAAGCTCTTGAAATGGGCTTTAATTTGACATGTCACATAATGTTGGTATATTAAAAAAGTTTTTTAATAAAAAAATTAATTTTAATAACAAAAATATAAAAAAGTAGTTTTTTTAAAAATGGGAAAAAAATTATATTTTATGTACTAGACTTTAAATAGTACATCCTGAAAGTTATAGAGTGGGATCATGGTGGGATCAAAAGTAATTAATTGTTAAAATGGTTAGAGTGTGAGTAAAATTATGATATTTAAGCCTACTTACATGTTACGTAAATATAGCTACACAGCGGGTTTGCTGTGAATGACTTTCTGGAGTAATTTTGTAGTAGCACTTTGCGTTTCTCCTTTTGTGAGTGTGTACACTCTTCCAGTTGCTGTAAGAGGATCAACTCTAGTGAGGATATCACTTTTGTGTACACAAAGAACGTCTGGTAGTTCTGGATATTTGTAGGATGGAGAGGGTCCATTTGGATGTAGAAAACTCACTTTAACCTCTTGTTTGTCTTCATAAGAGTCTAAAATGCATCCCAA
>PNEQ01102166.1:0-39701 GCA_003012365.1 Medauroidea extradentata | reverse complement strand
AGCAAATATCAATAACAAACAATGGCCCGTCAGGCATAAACAACACAAACTAATATTCAAATGTATTTCAGCTAAAAATGCACGCAAGGTGTCCTGGGCCCATAACCTGTTGAAATAAAACACGCAGTGATCTAAACAGTGCACCTATATTACTAAAAACAGCCATCATCTACAGACGACACAAAAAGAACAGCCCTCCTCCATATTGATACTTCAACACTGACTCGGCAAAACAAAAGAAAGTAAACATACCTTTCCAAAAAAATTAACAGTGCACAAACAGCGGTTAATACTTATTACTAAACAAACATATAGTTTTTATTGCTCTCAACAAATAACCTCGGAAAGATTGTCCTGTTTGGATAATGTTTATCAAATGCCCCAATCTGTTGGGTACAGCAGCAACACTAGTGTCCCATACAGCACTGCCACCACTGTGGACACGAGTTTTAGTGCTGCCGGTACTGGGTTTGTATATGAAAGTACATCAGGCATGTACGTTATTGAACAGCCACATTTCAGCACTCGTGAAAATGACCCAAACACCACCACAGTGTAATCATCAGATTGTTGTGATGTTTATTGTATTGTTTTACTTGCCTTAAGTCATAATCATTTCTAATTTGTTTCTCTATATTCAAACTAGTTACAGTTTTCATGTAGGGACATATAGGCCTATTGAAACAGACTGACTTATGTACATGAATGAGAAATATTAAATTCTAAAAACAAGTATGTCTTTATTGATAACTAAATTGTTTTTTTACTTTCGGTGGCGGATACAAAGGGTAGCCACAGGAGCCTTAACTTTTGTGCTTCTGATAATGTTCAAAATTAAATATTAAATATTAGGCTTGTTAGAAAGGTTTTCTTCCATGTTTAGTTCTTTAAATGCAATGAATGAATTTCCTACATTTTATTTTCATGGTTAATACAAACACAATATGATGCTTTCACGGCACATATATCTACATACACTTCTATGCTAATGGAAACTAACATCTCTCTCCAGCGACTCCTGTATCCGCCACTGGTAACCCACATATTTAAATTACTTCGTTTAATCTTAAGTGAATTGACATGAACTTAATGCAAGCAAACTGTAGCTGTAGGCCGCTCACAGTTTTATTAATGCCCACACAACAGCCATTTATTACTGGTAAATAGAACTTACGCCGTCATACACTACGTTTTTACAATGAGAATAATATACACTGTGTCAATTAGACAATTAACAATATTTCTGTAAATAATTTGGTTGAATATTATAATTTATTGAATGGGACATTTCTCAGGGCCTTAATTTTGTGTACTATGAACAGCCATTACATAAGCTATTAGACTGACTTACCTTTATGTATTGTTGCAGAACTTCATAAATGGACTTCAATACTTCAGGTAAAAATACAGAAATCGAATTGTGTGGTACTCTGAACATATAGGAAAGGGATTTGAAGCTGTCCCCTGTTGCAAGATATCTAGGACAGTAATTTCCTGCTTTAGCGCATTTGTTACATATTATTAATGACTTTTATTAACACTTGACAATTACTATACACATGATGTTTCTTAACTTATGTTACAAACATCGGAAGGTAATTCCTCATAAAATATGAGGTATAGTCACACAAAGCAATTTTCGTCTAGTGCCATTTTCAAGGGATATGTGAACCATTGAAAATCCATTTTTAAAAGTTATTTTTAACAAATATTGGAAACTATGTTAAGTTAAATTACAATTATCTTCACAATGTTTAGTGCAATTAAGATACTCAAGCTGTGACGAAACCGCTTGTTAAAACCCTCCCCTTAATGTAATTAACAGGGGTGGCCACTCTCACAAAGACCAGAAATTTTTGCCATTGGGTTTTGTGAACATTTTATGCTGTCTTTCTGAACAGTACTTCTGAGTAACAAATAAAGGTCCTTTTGTCGCAAGTCGCTAGAATGCACTGTTCACGAGAAAATAATTAGTTCATATAGTCAGTGGCTGGAATACACTGAATTCCTGGTATTGTGTTGTTGGCACAGTGCAATGTATTGTAAATTGTAATATTTCTGATGTAGAGAAGCTTTTACGTCTCATTGACAAGCACATTCTTAACAGATACAAGAAAACATTAAATGAATCTGCCATGGTCTATTCCGGCATTCGCCTGGAGTGATATCGGAAAACCATAGAAAACTGAAGTCAGCAATACTGCATGTAACGTTAAGGTGTACTGCTAAAAAAGATAACAACAGATTCACACCAAAACCTGCAAATATTTTTAACTTTTTTTGTTTAGGAGTATGAAAAGCCGGTTAACATCTTTGAAACTGTTTTATGAATTGAGACTTTTTAAAGTGGCAGATATTTTACAGAAAGCCTATTCATGACATACCACCGATTTACAAAAAGGTCAGCTTCTCCAACGAAAATGCCAGAGTTATGTAAGAAAACAAATGCCTCTTTGTTATAAACCCTTTAAATAACATAATCGAGAAAACTACAAATAAAATGTGTGTGATGTATTATCTGGGTGGTAAGGAAAATAAAACATGCTGCAATGCAACCAGCCCGAGGGCTTAGGTAAACACATACACATAACAACTTTCTTCCATAACATAACAGTGACTGACAAAAATGTATGCTTATATGTGATTCAAGGCAATACTTTTAACAAATTGATTGTGAGACTACTGGAGGAAACCTTTAATCAATACACAACACAATAATAACACAATAAACAATCATAATAATGTGACTGCACAAGTATTTAACTAACTGTTCAAAGTTACGACCACCAAGGTCCAGACAGCTTCAACACCATCGAAGCATCAAATGTTGCGCCATTTCCGACATACCTGATGTGTTCCTGACACTGTTGCAGGCTGCCTTGATTCGTGGCGAAATGCCAGCCTTGTGTTCCACACTTGTAGCATACACCAAGGATTTTATATTGCCCAATAAAGAATAATCTAATGGATTGAAGTCTGGATAACGTATGACTGTTGCACATGTTGAAACATCCACCTCGTGTAAAGGTAGCCTCGTTTGTGAACAAGACAGATGTGTGGAAGTGCAGACGTACTGTACGTCGTAAGAACAATGCGCAGAACCGACGTCGTAGATAGTCTTCTATTCGTAGAGCTTTCACACATTGCATATTATGGTAAGGGTAAAGACTTTGCTCATGCAATAAGCGCCAAGCTGTGGTGTAGCTCACTGGATGATAACGTAATATATGAAACCCGCACTGGTACTAACTCTATGTCTTCCAGTTTGCCTAAAGCCATGAAGTTTTTGCAAAAAATAATTTTGACCCTGCTTGTTTCAGTACATTATGTGCACACCTATAGTTATGATTAAAAGTCAGCGATTGGAAGTTTTACTCTGACGTGTCTTGAAAGAGAGAGAGATTTTTGTCAGCGCTTAATACAGAGGTCTTCAGCACTGGTGAAGGATGACATGAGGTGGATACGAAGCAGCATTGGAATGGGCATGGAAAACGGGAGATCCCCTGAAAAAATCAGCCGACCAGCGGCATCGTCTGGCACTATTTCCACATGCGAAAATCCGGGGACCGACCCCGCCGGGAATCGAACTCAGATTGCCTTGGTGGGAGGCGAATGGTCCGACCATTCGGCCACAGCGGCCCCCAACATGTCTTGAAGTACTTGCCACAAATCACAAGTGTGTGGTGTTGCAGTAACCTTATACTTACTGGCGCAGTCCAATAACAAACATAACTTCACATAAAACACGTTTCTAATAACTCTGAAGCAGAGCTGCAGATGTATACGTAATGCACTGAAACAAAATGTGGCAAAATTCATTCAGCGAAAAGATCATGGCCCTAAGTATGCTTTCTTCCACTTTCACAGAAACAGAACGAGTTCGACCTGTCTCACTCATACTAGGGTGTAATGAGCCTGTCTTACGAAGTCGGTGGTCAAGTTGTTGGAAAATGGTACGGCTAGGGTGTCGTCATTGTGGAAAGTATTCTCGCTGCTTCCCGCACATGTGAATGTGCGGCACCATACATTATGTGCATATCTGTAAGCTCAGATAAATTAAACCGCTCCATGCACAGCTGCGGGAACACTAAATGGCCTGATTTCTTCGATTTGGCATGCAGCGATCAGCGTGTTCCATGATGTCATATGGTGTAATTCAACATACAACAAAATGCAAAATTGTACGAAATATTCACGACTGGCCCAATAGATGACACAGATACACCTACCACCACGCTACACTACACGCCTCCATGCAACTTGCACATTTTACATTACGTTTGTTTATGAACTGTTTGTCAATGTTTTTTAATCTAACAGTCATATTATTATATGTTAGAAGATATATTAGTAGGTTCTGCTGCAGGAGGTGGGAGCTGTGGATCTGATGGTGACCATCTTGGATTCTGCCATTTTGTATTGGCAGCCATCTTGTATAGGTCATTTTGTTTTGGCAGTCATATTGTATCCACCATTTTGTTTTGACCTTTTGTCAGCTGTTTTGATCTTTTAATAGCCATTTTGTTACTGTTAAGAAATTTGTTGTAGTCGCCAATTTTGAATTTGTCAGCCATTTTGTTATGAAATCAATTTCATGCATTATTTGTTTTCTTCAGTAATTTATGTTCATCTTCTTTCTGCTACTGGCAACCAGGTGTCCGGGATCTTGTTTATTCTGCTAGATATCAGCCATTTTGTTTCTGTCACCAGGTGTCGTCCATTTTGTTTTGCACATTGCCTGATATTGTGTGCTAGCATGTGTGTTTCATTTCTCATGTTGGAGGGTAGGTGGTACTAGTGTCGGCTAATTTTATAGAAATGGCTGTCCAGCTTCTGCTGTTAAGGTTGACATTGCATGTTTTGTATATGGGAACACAGTCCTTATTGAATTATTTATCCACACTTGACTAAAAATGCTTGGAGGTGGTTGGTACCTTGTGTTAGGTTACAGTTGATCTAACTGCCTGACTTACAGATGCTTTCTGTATCTTTCGATGTTTAAATGTGCAGTATATTTGTAATGTTATTTAAATGATAGCATTAATGGTGAACAAGAAATATAATTCAATTTAATTTTCATACTAACATCATTCTCTTTAGACTATTTAAATACAAATACATAAATTTATTTTACTTTTACATGAAAAGGGTTACCATACACAGAAAATAATATTATTTTTTCAAATAATTTATTTATCATTACATTTTATAATTTTTCAGTACATACTTGACATCATACTTTTCCCCAAACTTTAGTGATGTTCTTGTGGAAGACCAATGATCAAAATTTTCAGGTTTGCGATCTGCATCTTAGGAAGTCGAGCCCATCATCTGCACAGAAAAAAATTAAAACCGCAAACAAAACGGAAAAAAAGCCTCCCTCTCCTACATACCATCCGAATGATTGTTGCGACCATGTGCACAGGCCCAGAGATTTGGGACTGGGCTATACAGCACAAGAGCAAGCATATTAATTTAAAATTTTAACTCAGTTCCAAAACAGATTCAAGTCTCGCATTGTTAGTACTGTATAGGTGGGTTGCGAAGCAGTTGAAAATAAAAATGCATCCATCTAGTAACAAGAATCTATTGCAAAGCACACACAGGAACACCAGAAAGATGTCAGCCTTAGAGAAGGGTCTAGCTGATGAAAAGAAAAGATGCATGGGACAACACAAAGAAATACAGGTGAAATAGCAAGTCCGATACCTCTGCCAATGGTTTTCGCTGTGGAGTAACGGAACAACCAAATACATGTGTTAGAAATGGCATGAATAAGTGTTGATGTCCACTTAAAATTAGGAGGCTCAAAACAGTCGATAAATTATAACATGTTGAATCATTGTAAAGTGGCAGCCATACCATGTTTTTCCAATAAATCATTCACTGATGAGCTGTAGCCATATGGAACAATATTAATACCATTACCTAGAATTCTTATTTTCTTGTCTTCCCATGACAGTGCCAATTAATTTATACATTGTGTGTACACATTGTGATTGATGTTGCAGACTTCAGTCTTACTGTTTGTACTTACTGTTTGATGTTGTACCAGTACTCGATGGTGATCTTCAATACTAATTTTATTCTTCAGGCAGTTATTTTTGACACCTTTGGCCTGCTTCGTGACTTTCCCAAAACAAATGTATGTGTACATTTTTGCATGTAGCCCCACAAACTCGCTCATCTCTATACCACCACACTCATCCTTCAACTTTCCAATGACTTTTCTGTTAGCCGTTGGATAACATGGATGAGTTAGTAGGTAGGCACTCGTGTCCATTTCCGACACAAGGGTGGAATCATTGGCCAGGTCGTGGTAAAAATCGTGGGTGTTTATTTCATAAATGAGCGAGTCTGTATCGGTGTATGCCATCTGTAGTCTATCTCCATACTTAATCTTCATTACATCGTTGTGGAATGGATGCGTTAATGTCTTTGACAAATCAAGAACTGCAAAACCTGAGTAAATTGGTTTGTTGAACATTATTATCTGCTTCTCCATTTTCATTAAAGATAAGTTTTCATCATAAATTGTTCTACACTTGAAAGTTAGCTTCGCTACAAATTTTTTGAGACATTGCTCTTTGCATGCTAGTTCCATTACTTGTCTTTTACGTAAGTTCTTCATAAGCTTCCCAAAAGTGGCGTTGTTTATCAACTTGTAGAAATCTTTCTCAAAATCATTGTCTGCTCCTTGGCTCTTCTCTGTGTTTAGCTGAATGTAGGTTTGGAGTCATGCTTCCTGTTTAAACTGCACTACTCTGTGCATCTTGGTTATCTTGAGCCCGTGATAATGGCCGGTTAAAATTTACATAATGGATGATGTAGCAGCTCTTGTCTTTCAGTGTTGTCATCAGTTCTGTCATCTTGGAACCGGGCAGTCACTCTTTTATGGATGTAATGTTGATGTCCGTACCCACCCACTGAAAATAACATACAGGCAGGGGCAGAGACATTACCCACCCATACAGATTATCAGCATCTACATACTGGAAGTAGACTGGCTTCTTGCTAGCATCATATGTCTTTGACACCTTCTTGTTGTTGGTGGTGCAGTGCTGCTTCACAAATTGTGCTACTCCATCTCTTATGCCCTTCTCTATAAACATATATTTATTGTAGTCTGTCAGAAGATCAAGTTGTACTTTTGTGTGTTTCAACATTGCATCAAAAGAGAAGCCTGGGGCTTACATAGTGCATGCAGTCAAGGCTATATATTTGGAGACAGAGATTTCTCAAATTTTCAAAGACTTCGGCCAGGAGCAAAACGTCCATCTTCAAGTATATCTTGGCATAATCTCCCAGTGTTTTGCAGCTGAACTTGTTCAAAACTTGATGTGCATGCTGGTAATCTTCTTCTTCAGTGTTGCTGTCTGTCAGGCAATTGTAGAAAGCTTCCTTTGGTGGCAGCTGCTTCTCATCTAGTTTCCCCATCGAATCAACATGATCATGGGGAAACACTCCAATGCAAACTACCAACTCCAGCTGACGGGGTGAGAAAAACTTTTCAGTATTTACAAATTTTGTTTTCGACAGGTTTTCGACCAGGGCAGCAAGACTTGCTTCCATGAGTCTGTAGGTATCAATAAACTGCAGTGCGAATCAGTCTCCTAGCGATTTTGAAAATGTGATGAGTTTCTCCTCTACGTGTTGTATGATGAATATGTCTTCTGTGTTGTTTCCCAGTTGCTTTCAAATAACATTTTCGTCATATGTGAGGTTGTGAAATGAAACAGGTAGCTTCTTCTGACGATGGCGGAGTTTGTTGCACTCATCACAGGTAGCCCCAAATTAATTTCCTGTGAAATGGTCATTATCACTGACTTTCCAGTTTGTCTCGCTAAATGCAGTCGGACGATAGCAGCAGGTGTTGGCAACCAGACGTTTGTTCATTCCCACAATTGTAAGAGGTTTTTATCAGCTCACTGGTCTTGTAGATGGCTTTAATTTTTTTTTCTAATGTCCCCAGTTTCTTCAATGAACTTTTTACTTACATCTTCGCCCTGGTACACTTTAGGTTACGCTGGCAGGCTTGCTGTTTTGCTGGATGGAATTATACTCTTGTCAATGTGCACATAAAAACAATAACTGTATGCCTCATGCTTTTGGTATGAAAGGGTATATGAGAGGTTTGGGACTGGCTGGCTTGTGTGCACTAGTTTCAAAATCGCCTCAAAGTCTGCATAAACAACTATTGGCAGCTTGTCCATGTTCTGGTAGTGCTCTAAATTTAAAGTTGGTTTTCTCACACATTTATTACAGCCTGGCATCTCTACTTTGGCAGGGGCATGTGGACTGCAGTATTTCTTTTGATCTTCAAGCATCTCTTGTCAGGTTTTTTCTGTCACTCGTGGCCGATCGTCGTACTTCTTGATATGGATTTTTCTTCCTGGCTTGTCAGCTGTGAAAATCAGTAGAAGGTCGAAATGGTCAGGTTTTTCACCATTGGTCTCTTTCAGCGGGATCCCCATTGTATTCTTCATTCAGAGATTTTTCTTCTCGAAAATTCTGGTCTGTTTGAGTGGTGTGGGGAATTCAAGATCTTCAAAATTGTACTTGTCTTCTAGCTGTTGGTACTGCTCATTTACATGCTCTGGATTTTCTCCTCTAACATGCCGTGCCGGTACTGATCGCTAAAAACATTTTTGGTCATTGTTTTGTGTTGATGGCCTTCTTCGCTTTAATGGCAGGTGGCATGTCAATGTAACTCGAGGCTCGCAGAGGTTCCAGTTTGTTGACACGTAGTTGTAGATGTCTCACTGCTGACAGACTCCATCCTGAATCTCGCCCCATAAAATCTTTTTCACTGCAAATATTTTCAGAACAAGCTGTCACAACTGCTTCGACATCAGTTTCAGGGTACAGTGGCACATTCCTCGTCTTGAAAGTGTTTTCTCTTTCTTGGTCTTCATATGGCTCCTGCTTCGCGTACATATATTCCAGGAATTAATTGTACTTGATGAATCCATTTTCTTGAACTTCTTGCTTCAGTTATTCTATTATGTTACTCTTCAAAGAATTCAAGTAGCTGCATATATCCATTGCCTGGTCAACGTCGTTTTATGCTACATGTCTTCCAATTTCCCTTAAACGCAGCTTTGGCCAGGAAAAGTCCAAAATTGGTTGGCTGGCAAGTTCCTGCAACAATCTTCGGCCAGGCTGTTCTCTGCTACTGCTGCTGATGCTGCTGCTTCTTCGGCTGCTGAGGATGAGGTGGTGGCATCATTTTCTGCTTCTTTGCAGGTGGTGGCACTGCTGCCCCATTGTACTTCTTTCTGTGAGCCTTTAATTTATCATCTCGGGGAAAATTTTTTCACACTCTATGCAGGTAAAAGTGTTCTTTGTCTGGTTAAAAACACATCCTCCTTCATGTTTTCGGGCATCAGTTGCAAGGGAGAAATGCATGTTGAAAAATTTTAAATTTTCAGACGCCACTTGCCGCACATCCCCATTGGAACGTCCTTAGGTGTCTTTCCATGCTGTCTTTGCGTGCAATAGTGAGACAGCACCTGTCGCAAACTTAGCATGGACCTTTAAATGGATTGTGCACACAGCTAGCTTTGTATCTTAGGCCATTGCTGGGTACTGTAAATGATGTACTGCAAAAAGCACAACAAAACCCATGTGGAGGAATTGGTTGTACCCCAGAAGTAGACGGCTGTGGCATTGCCGTTGAAGCAGCAGGAAGAACGAAAGAATGCTCGTTGACACATCCACCGTCTATAATGATAGGCTCTGTAACCTGCAACAAAGAGAAAAAAACTATTATTTACAAAGTATAAATGTGTATATGGGCAGGATATGTGTTGCAGGCTAAGGATGGTGAAAATGTAAACTTTGAAAATATTTGTGTAAGTATGCATAAAATTCCTGATTATTTTATTAAACTGCTTTGAGAAATACTGTAATTCACCGTTAATTTACAGCAAATATTTATACATATGTGACTGATTACTTCGAAATCTTACAAAGTTTGAATGTGGCACATTTATTTGTAGCTTCTGTGCTGAACCATAACCTTTGTTCACTATTATTATAATTCCCTAATATATAACAGTTACAAGTTTAGTGTTTGAAAAATTAAAATTATTTTCAATATTATTCTTGATATTGTTGGGCAGCAATTTTGGGATAATTTAATGTATGAAGAAGAATAAGAATATCTGACAGTGTAGCTACTTACACAAAGAGGAAGGGCATCACTGTAGTAAAATCGGCTGGTTGCGAAAAATTCTGCTGTCAGTCACAGTGAACTCTGTTAACTTTTCACTTGGATCAGACGACGATTGTGTTCTGCATTCTTGAAAAGGACATGGCGAAGTCGCTCCAAGAGAGTGCACGGAATTACCGACGATGAGCCTTGCAGGTCCTACAGAAACAAAATAATATAGGTGAAAATGTGTACTTACAACCTGCATAATATTGCAAACAAGAAAACAAATTACTAGAGACACTAACATAGCACACTGAAAAAACTTTCATTTGTTAAAACAGTGTATATATATTCCCCGTGTGTATAGATTTGTGCTCACACTGATTAGAAAATAAATACAGAACTATCAGAACTGTAAATTTTTTTGATACGTAATTGGATGCAAGTTAGTACTTGGTAAATTATTAAACTACATTGACATCGATAAAAACCTGTTTAAATACAATATCTTAAAAAGAAAATTTAAAAGATAATTTAAAACCCGACTAAACACCTTGTCCCTGTAAAAAACATCATGCACCTTGAACATTACAGTCTCGACTATGCTATAGTAAAATTTTTGATTTTATAAATGTGTGTAGGCCTACCATATTTCAAGTCTGAAATAATTATCTTTATATAATAAAGTTTAAACCAAAGTGATGTAACTAAAGATATAAATTTTAAAAAAGTTTTGTGATACGTGCCAGTACTCGAACCAGGGGGTCTGTTCACTAACTTTCCTTAGTTACGGCCAGTAACTTTAAGTTACGGATCGCTTAACGCCGCTTACCTTAATTTGCGATTCACTAAGCACTTCCCTTAACAAATTCAGCTGACTTTAATGGGCATGTTACTTGGCAACATCGTACGACGGCCGTCATATTACTGCTCACTGCCACTCGGATCATTGATTGTACATGCAGAAATTGCCTTCATGTGGCAGTGAATTATCTCGCGCCATTTATTTATTTGCATTCCGTAGATCCCATGCAAGCCAGTATAGCTTTGGGGACATGGAACATGTCAGTTTTGAATACAAGTAACATAATATTTACATTTTTTAAAATTAATCACAAGGAAATATTACAAAATGACACAAATCAGTTATGAATATAAGTAAACACAATATTTATATCAGCATGTTTACACTGTATCTAGGTGTGTATCCACTCAAGCGAGAGTAGAAACAATAGGATAAATTACATTTATACAAGAGTACAATGAGATTATTGAACATGCAACAAAAACAACAGACAGCTTTATTTCTATGTTCATCAAAATATAACCAGACCATGTAGCAAGTAGTTCGACACACCACCCACATACCAAACTGTAGCGTATGAGGTACTGCACATTAGAGACGTTAAATTACAATGAATACTGTACAATAGGTATATACAACTGTAGTGGCCCTGTGTGGTAATCTCCATGTACACCAGAATTATTTACAAGACATGAATTTATACAGTGATGAACTTATTTCTTGTGTATTAAGTGTTCCTGTATATCTTAAATATCATAAAAACAATGTTCCTGAAGCAGACATTTCAATTGGTTTTTGAAGACACTTATGCTATTTAGATTGGATATTGATGTTGGTAGACTATTATAGAGAATAATGTCTGTATATAAGCTGCTCTTTGACAACTGAGATGTGGTATGTTGGTGTACTCTTAATTAATTACAGTTCCTAGTGTTGTAGTGTTGTATTTATGAAGGTCACTGTTTATTTGAAAGTAGTTGAGATTCTTTTTAATAAATATCATAAGTCTAAGAACATATTCACTGTAAAAGGGAAGAATGTTTAAACTTTTAAATAAAGGCTTACAACTTGAGCATTTGTTTGCATTTGCAATTAGTCTGACAACCTTTTTCTGTATTGTGAAGATGTGTTTGCAGCTTGTAGTATGTCCCCAGACTTCTATACCATAAGTCATGACTGAGTAAAAGAGTGTGTAGTAGGCTGTCTTCAATGTGTCTTCACCTAGTGAGTCTTTCAGACACCTAATTACATAGTAGGCTGATGAGAGTTTTTTTAGGACTTTATGTGTGTGTTTTTTCCAGTTTAATTTGCTGTAAATTCCAAGACCAAGAAATGTTGTATCAGATACTGTATCTATTTGTTCATTGTTATTATCAGTGAGTATGGAAATTGTCTTCTGGTCAAATTTTTTTCAAATTTGATAAAGTGTGTTCTTGAAATGTTCAGAGTTAATTTATTGGTATAGAACCAATTTTCTAAATCAGTGATTGTTTGTGTTAGATTAGTATTCAGAGTAGATTCATTGTCTCCCTATACTAGTAATGTGGTATCATCCGCAAAAAAGAATTATGTCTCCATTGTCAATTGCAAGGTGGAGATCATTGATACAGTGGTCCTAATATGCTGCCTTGTGGTACCATTTCTTTCTATTAGGCCCCATTCAGAATGATATGTTCCGTGTTCAGTAGTAATCTGCACTTTTTGTTGTCTGTCTTTCAAATATGATTCCAAGAGTTTTTGTGGCAACCCCCTAATACCATAAGCTTCTAATTTTTTTACTAGTACCGTGATTCACTGAGTCAAAAGCTTTCGACAAGTCACAGAATTTTCCCATCAATTGGCTACCTTTGTCTAGTTTTTCTAATACAAGTTTAATGAGAGTAAATACAGCTGATGATGTGGGCTTATATTTCTGAATCCCAAATTGCTCTTTACACAAGACATTATTTTAATTAAGGAAGTTTATTAATCTGTTGTAGATGATCCTTTCAACTATCTTTGAGAATGCTGGCAGTATACTTACGGGTCTGTAGTTTTCTGTGCTCCAAGTTGTTTACAAAACGTGCTACTCGATTTCGGCGAATTAAATTACATTTTACGTTGGAACTGTAAAATTTGTCTATTTTGAGTTGTGGAATATATAAATAACGAAGTTCTTGTTGGAATGTGTACAATGTTATGTAATAAAAACGTATTTTTGCCGCATAGAGCATAGTAGTTTTAAAAAAGTTTATTCATGCGTGCTGTTTGCGCAGTAACATATATCTTCTCGTTTTTATTTTTTGTCTTATAATACCTACTACGAAACCTATACTTATTGTACAAATGGTCAAAACATTCCATTAGTGTACAGATTTGTAGGTAGGTCTTGTTCTGTACTGCAAGAATGAATGTCAAGTTTTCATGTCTCGTTTGAATGGGCAAATTAATTTTCAGTTACTGCTTATACAGTTTGGTATTTTGCGTTAATATTTTTCATTGGTTAATATTTCCGTTAGCGACTTCTCTGATAACATATATTGAAAATAAAATGGAAGTACGTGTTCAGTAGAATCACGTGTGTTTTATTAGTTAGCAACTTGAAAATAAATCCATAATGGTCTGGTAAAGTGCATTGTTCAAATATTTACGCTAGATAACTTTAAGGGGAATTTCTAGACTTAGTTCATTATACCTGAAATGCTACAACCGGAAAAATAGCATGCCAATCTCATCGTAGCAAATAAAATCATTTTAAAAGAGAAACTGCAATGCAATACATAACTTGTACACCTACTGTTAAGTCATTCCTTCAGGTTTTCGATATTGTATACCAAGAGCTCTTAAATAATTTAATGTTGTGTCATGTTTTCACTGCCGAAAAGAACCTACTACACCAATGTAGGCCTGGGCATAGCATATTAATAAGCATTTTTACACTTGAAATAAAATATTTTATATTGTACTATGATCAGAATGTGGTATGTGCGATAACAAGAAAGAACAGTATCAGGTTGCAATATAAATTGTATGCAAGAAAGAATTAGGTTCCACTTGCATATTTTGGTTTCATTGAAATGTGAAAATATATTAGCTATTTTTTTGCAAGAATTGTAAATATTCTACCGCTGTTGTATTTTATATATTTTACTATTGAAAATTGACAACAACAGTTTCTACATCATACTGAAAATAAAAAGAAAAATTTCTTGACATTACCCAGACTGTTCTATGTGGTCACATGACTCTACTAGCAGAGCAAAAAATTAACTACAGTATGATTATGTATTCCCTCCTCCTTTCCACACTTTTTGACTTTACTGTCAAACTATTTGGCAAAATTCTATTTAAGTAAAATTTAATTAAATGTATTCATTTGAATATTCAGCACCTACCTGGAGCTGCTTTAAACATATTCAAGGTTCTGAAGCAAAGGAGTGACATCCTTGCCTGGCCTGACATTGCACATACATGTAAGGTTTTGACTGTGCTATGTTCGTCACATTACTAAAACTGTAGGACTTCAGGTGCTGACCCTGCCAATGTTAAAAACAATCTGCTGCAGAGTTTATTTTAGAAAACTTGGATAATGTCTTGTAAATTTGAGTACTAGAATATGAGATAACTTTGTGGAAAAATTATTTGTTGCTGTGTTGGACAGCTTGAAACTTATGTCTTTAATGTGTGTGTTCCTAAAAAGTAACCAACAACCCTCCTCTGAAATGTATTTCAAATAAACAACGCACTGGAAACACACACAATAGCTAAGCAAAATAATCTGTATTTCTAACCTGCTGCAAAATTGTTCCAACACCCATAAATTAGTATTGACAGAAGCATGCTCACTGTTAACATATGAGTGTGTGCATATGTCTACATTTGACACAAGTCTTTAATTATCTAATGCATGTGTAGTGACAATGGGATTAGAGTTTGTCATAAATACACAATACTAATGCATAATAACAATACGTAGGTAGTGCTTAACATATGGATGTTCATTTGAGACAGGCTCAGATGAACTTGAAATGCGACAGGAATCTACAGAGTTCTATCCCAGCACGTATGTCAAGTGTTGTACGAAAACCAATGGCCTTACTGGGAATCAAACCCAGATACCTTCTGAATATATATTTACTGTTTTACAGCTGCACTAATTTGCTTTGTCACATGTTAACTATATAATACGACAAAAATATTTTCATGGTTTTACAGAAATCCTCGTCATCCGGCTCCCAGATCAGGGGAATGGAAGAAACATTTTGATTTGGTTCTGTGAAGGATTCAAACCCTCGGAAGGGTGTAGCCCCATCAGCACTCGTGGCCTCTTCTGCAAACAGGCATTCTGATGTCGGGATCACACCATCACCTCGAATCGGGTACGCTTCCTCTTCTTCTGGAAACCCTCTGAAATCCTCTTGATTCTCGTCAGCAGGAGTAGAAGTCGTACAGTTTACTTCATGCCTGTCCTCTCCCTCTTCTCGTGGTGGGGTTGGAATTTCAGCTCTGGAGGGTTCAGCCACTTGTTCTGCATTCTCATCTGGGGCTAACCGCACAGCGTCTCGATGGTATTTGGCAGCTCGTCCTGAGGGTAGCTTCAGCAACACAGATGTAGGTCCCAACACTCGCAACACTTGCAAAGGGCCTAGCCACCTTGGTGCTAGTCCTGCAGAGAAGTTTTTCCACGCTACCGAAAGAGGGTTCAAGCATGCATAGACCTTCTGTCCAGGTGATAGTGCCGGAGCGGGGCACGTTGACACTGGTGTGCGCTGTGCCTGATACTCTGCCTGCTTTCGCCTCGCGGTGTCATGTGCCACCTGAATGGTATGTGCCCTTTCCTCTGGGTTCTCTCCCGCGATGTACGGACTCTTATCTTGCACCCTGTACTGTCCAGGTAGGGGAAGATTGCATCCCTGCACAAGCATGGCTGGTGTCTCACCTGTCGCGGCATTTATGCGCCTCCTTAAACAGTACAAGGCCTCTGGAATGTGAGTGTCCCATTTTGCGTGATCAGTGTCAAGACGCAAGCGTAGCTGGGCCTTAATCTCCTGATTCCATCTCTCAGTGGGATTCACCCTAGTGTGGTACACTGGTGTCGTATGGGGTGTAACACGCCACTTTTCACAAAAACACCGCCATCGCCGTCCTGAAAACTGAGTCCCATTATCCATTAACAACACCCTAGGATAACCCCACCTTGGAAAGAACTCTGCTTCCAACATGTGCACTATCGTTCCTGCTCTGCAGTTACTCAAAGGAAATGCCTCCACCCATCTTGTAAAGCAGTCTGTCACAACAAGTAAGAACCTTCGTCCCCGCGAAGTCCTAGGATAAGGGCCCATCAGATCGAGTGCCACAGTATGAAATGGTTCAGCTGGTTGTCAAGGCACTTGCTGTTCTGTGCAATCCGATCTCCTGGTTTTCCTACGTTGGCAGTGTCTGCAACATCGCACGCTGTCTCGCATGAAGCGATTCAGTCCAGGCCAGTAAAACAGGTCACGAATTGCACATATTGTTTGTTCAGCCCCTGGGTGCCCTGAAAGTCTGTTTACATGTAGCATTTTGAAAATTTCTGCTCTGGTGTCTTGGGGTGCGAAGGTGCGCCATGCCTGTTCACTCCCAGGGCATTTCGCTTGCACACAGTCATCAAGGACACGATATCCCTCACACATCCGCTCACTGCAACGTCTCACTATGTCTTGCGTGTACTCATCGGTCTGCTGGGCTGCGCGTACAAAGGCATCCAAGTCATCTAGTTCTGCACCAGGCGGGAGAGTGGGTTGAGTGGTTGCACTCAGGACGCAGGCAGCAGCTTCGTAAACTGAGGCTTCTGAGATCTGTCCAGGTACGCCGCTGGTGGGTGGCAACAGTTCTTCCCATTCTGCATCATCTCTAGCATCTACTGCCTCATCTGGGTTGCATGATAACTCATCTGCCAGCTCATTTTGCTTCCCAGGAACATGCTCTACTGTAAAATCTAAAGCCTGTAATAACATTGCCCACCTAGTAAGTTTTGACCGACGGCCTTGCATGGTTTCCAACCACTTGAGGCACTGGCTGTCAGTTCGTAAAACGAAATGTTGACCTTCTAAGTGAGGATGGTACCGTCTTAAGGCCCACACCACTCCCAAACATTCCCTCTCTTTTACACTATACCTTCGCTCTACTTCACCAAATTTAGCACTGGCATATTCTACCACTTGGGGCTCCCCTTCATCACCCAGTTGCAACAAGATGGCACCTATCTCTTCTTGGCTCGCATCTGTCTGCACAATTATTGGTTTGTTTGGGTCTAGTCGAGCCAGCATTCTACACTGGCTGAAACGGAGTTTAAGTTCATCGAAAGCATTTTGTGCTGCTTCGGTCCACTGAAACTGGGTTTTGGGTGACAGCAAGTTTGTTAGCGGTCTGGCTACTATGGAGAACTCTGGAATGAAAGAACGCAACCAATTAGCCAGCCCTAGAAATCGTTGCAGCTGTTTACGTGTATGTGGCGGGGCTTTGTTTGCAATGATCTGGAGCTGTTTCTCAGTCGAGCGGTTTCCCTCAGCGTTCACAATGAGCCCCAAAAAATCCAGTTCAGTTGTGCCCATGTGGCATTTTTCTGGATTGCAAGTCAGGCCATGCGTGGCCAGCTGCTCAAGCACTAACGATAGATGATGAGCATGCTCTTCCCACGTTTGGGACCAGATGATTATATCATCTAAATAAGCTGCTGCAAATTTCCCTGCATAGTTGTCCAGAATGTGTGTCATCATTTTTTGAAATGTTGCAGGGGCATCTTGTAAACCAAATGGCATTGCACAAAACTGAAATCGTCTACCAACTGGAATAGTGAAAACAGTCTTGGGTCGGTACTCAGGTCTTATTGGCACCTGCCAATAACCTGCCTTCAAGTCAAGAGATGTGAAAATTTTAGCATTCCCAAGGTTAGCTAAAGTGTCTGTAATATCAGCAGAGGGGGTGGGGCATTGATGGTTACTTTGTTGATAGGTTTGAAATTTACACAGAAACGTAATGAACCATCCTTCTTTTCCGCCATAACTATTTGAAAATTGTATGGGCTTTCACTGGGTTCAATAATGCCATCGCGTAACATCTCCTGCACCTGCGTGAGGATATTTTGTTTGCCAGTATGTCCATAACTACCAGGGAGAATAAACATAGGGGTATGTGGATGCGTAGGAATTGCAAGTTCAGTTACACAGGTGCGCTTCAAGAGGTCTGCTGTGGCAAACACATTGCTCTGCTGGTCAAGTACACTCTGGATCAACTCATGGTGTTCGTGAGGAACACCATGGTGCAACTGGTTGAGACTGACCTTATAGTGTGTTGCTGGTGGTGAGCATCTGATGCAGTAGATGGTACGTCGGCCCTGGGTGCCGACATGTACTCGGCCTACGCTGACCTCTATGTGCGCATCCTGCGCACGCAGCCACGGCTGTCCCAGAATAACGTCATCTCGCAGCTCATCTACCACCAAGGCAATTGTAGTGGAGGTCTGGTCCCGTACATCCACTCGTAGCATTGCAACCCCACGGGTAGCACAAGCATCTCCGGTAGTGGCCAGCTGTAGTCTGCCTGGTCGTTGCTCGAAATGAGATTCCTCTACGAGCCTCGCTGCGATGCAGTTGTGGCTGGCAGCTGTGTCGATAAGGGCGTGGACAGGATGACCATTGACAACCACTGGAACTCGTAGCAAGTCGTTCTCTTCCACACTCACATGACCTAAAACAGGCCCAGTCACATCTCGTCCAATGTTTACAGGTGCGGGGAGGGAGGGTTGGGTTGTCCTGCCATCCCCTACACTCAGTTTCCCGACGGGTTGATCCGGGCTCCTCCTGGTCGGTACTGGTTCCGTATCGGACAGTCCTTGTGCCAGTGATGTATTACCCCCGGGCTTGTCTGGGATCTGGGCGGTGGTCCTTCGCCGATCATGCGTCGAGGACGATCTGAGGTCAATTGTTGACAGCCAGTGCTATCTGGGCAGGAGATGGAGCGTGAACTATTCCTTGGTGGTGCATAGCGAACTACCGCCATCTTGTCAACTGCTGTCATAGTGTCGACTCTGGCATTAGGTGTTGCCTGCATGCACCTTAGTCCCACCACCTCTAAATCCTGTTCCACAGCTCGGGCGTACTGAATAAATCCTTCCACTGTTTGCCGTGTTGCATTTCGTAGGTATGGGCGCAATTCCGGCCGCATTAGTTCCACTATTTGTTCCAACATTTCCTCAGGCTCTCCAGTTGGAAACAAGCAGCGATACAAGCGAATCTTGCGCACAACAAATGCTTCAGCTGTTTCCGAGAAGTCTTGGATCTGGCAGTAGAGCTCCGCGTGAACCTTTCTCTCCGTCCTTGCGTCCGCGAACCTTGCTTCGAATCGGCGTGAGAACTCTTCCCAGGGCATGTCAAACTCACCCACAATAGACCACCATGTCATTGCGTCGGATTCGAGTGTGTTCCCTAAACGTCCTGCCCACTCCATATTCGGAATGCCGTAACATTCTAGCCATTCCCTGCACATTTTTAAAAACTTCCTCGGGTCGTCACATGTCCTTCCTGCAAATCTGGGCAACTCCACTGGGCTTACTGGTGTCATGGGCATTCGCATGTTTATTTTGTTAGCAAGTGTTCCATGGTCACTGCTTATGACACCATGTTCGTAACTTACCAGCTGTTGTCCTGCGTGGCACCTTTTGCAGGTGTACCAACTATCCTTGAAGGTTGTCAGCTCCGTACTATCCACGCATTTCACATGTTTAAATACACGACAGTTTTTACACCATCCCCTATCACGCGACTGTTCGTCACACTCTGTTGCAGTACATTTTAAGTAGTCAGGCACGGGTGCATTTGGCCTTACTGAGGAACTGTCCACATGTTCACACTGCATCAGGCATACGCACGTGTCCTCCCAAGACGCTTGCGTAACACCACCAACGTGTATTGGTCGCGCACACTTTGCACAGTACATACAGTTCAAATCGACGATAGTTTCTGACTTACTTGTGTCCAAGCCCGTTGTACAGCCTGCAATATCCGCCATGATGGTGTGTTGTGGTAAGGCCGACGTCTGCCTTTCCTCTTTTCACCAAGCTATGCAATTGACGGTCCAACAACAATCGCTCGTCTCGCAAACTTTATTTCATACACAGACCACCGTACGTACAGTTAGCATCACACGTAAATAGCTTCCTGCGAGTCCGTTATTCCAGTTCGCACGAATCGCGTCCTAACTTCGCCATTCGAAGTCCGATACCGAATTTAGCCACACGGAAGGGCGCCACTTGTTACCAGGGTTAGCGAGAGATATATTAGACGGTCATGGTTTAGGGCGCCACTCCATGGATTACGGGCATGGAGACCCGGCTAGTCTCTTTCTCAGGGTGTGACGTCGCCCTTGTGGCTTTAACCCTGAAGTCACTCGCGGAAATCTCAACAGTTTTATTTCTTTGTCAATACACTCTTATGTGGGCTCTTAAAGGCGTCCCACACGCCTACCGACCGAAGTTCAAGCAACCAACGAAGTGCTCCCTCTCTCCTCGACGCTACCACCTCAATCCATCCCCCTAAGTCCCGTGATTCCCCATTTCTCTCATCACAGTGTGGTGATTCCCCAGTTCTCAACTCACAGTGCGGTGATTCCCTGGTTCTCTCGCCCCAGGCTTGCCACTTTTGCTGTACTTGACGACTCATTGCAATTATAATTCAACAGTAAAAGAAAGGAGATTAAATACTAAACAATGATAATTAATCCCTTATACCCTAAGCACAACCTTTTTCTTTAAACTCTAACGTTGGTGTTGCAAGTAGCAACGTATCGTATAACGTAGCAAATGTAAACAAAACACACACTTAACCTAAAAGCAATAAAGTTTCAGTGGAAAATAACACAGGCAACTTGAGGCACAGGTTGTGACTAAATTAATTACTTGACACTTTTAAAACAACTTCATCTCAGCAAGTGAAAAGGTACGTCGCACAAAGGTTATGTTTCATTCGACCTTGGCACACTACATAACTATATAGGCCTACATGACGGGAGTCACATCGGGCTCAATAATGTTAGGGGCGAAGACCCTGACGGACATCAGTTCTATTCAAGTTTTTTTCTACGCCGGCTTCCAAAATCTTAGAAACTATAACCCATGTACGTTATATATGCATGTATAGTAATAAAAGTCACTGTTGCTCACAACTGACCGCGTATTAGCCTACGTTGTTTTATTAACACTGTGTTGTTTCTTTTATTCTCAATAATGATAATGTTTGTTACATTACAACCAGTCTGCTATTGTTTATGTACATTTACTACCACGGTCGTAGAAATACAGGTCTGGACACTAGCATATCTACCAATGCTATGGAGTTGACCCCGTTATGACTGAAAGCGCCACTAGCAATGAAGTGTTGTTTTAACATTGTAGTATAGCGTTTTACTACCAGTTCTCCTAGCAGCTCCGACACGTGCTTGCTCCTTGTAGTTCCATTTGTGCAGTGTTAAAACAACCCCACAGTGCCAGTGGTGCAAATCAGTCATAACGGGGTCAATTTTCAACTCCAGTGTCCAGACCTGTTCCTCTATGGTCGTGGTACTACCATACCCACTGTTCCCTGCGTAGCAGTACAGGTGATGTTCATGCCACCTGTATACAATGTACCACTGACTTGAAGTGAATTCAGTGATGAAAAAATCTGATAACCACATGTGAAGGGTTAGGCAGGCACATATAAATAAGTCAAGCTAACAATAGGGAAAAAAATATGTACAGTAATGGAACTAGCTCAGAGTCCTTCAGTACACGTCATTTATTCTACCTAGGTTATGGCTTGCATACCCTTTCAAAATAACCTGTTATTGCCTCATAAGTGAAATACTTTTCAGAAACTATAGGCCTACCCAAATTATATTTTTAAACACATGATACATATACACAATTTATTGTGACCACTGCACACACTCCATTCTCTCTACTCACCATCACAAATCGCAAAGCAATACTACAATTGATTACAGCAGCATAGTTTAACATTTCATTCCAAGATCCACTGCTGTTATGAGTGTACAGCCGGCTTAGTCCTACTTGAATTTTTAAAAGTCAATGGGCATCAGTGTTCATTCATAAAGTGCACTGGAGCTCATCGTGGTTGCTGATCAGCCAGCAGCGTTGAACCTCCACTGCAGCAATATGCGTGCACCCTTCAAGGCGCTCAATGTTTGGTAGAGAAGAGTACTGAAGGAAGTTAACCCTGAAGCAACGGAAAAGGCACATAACACCATGGTTAGACTAATATTATAATATGCAGAAGCGGTCTGGGACCCCAATGTAGAGCAGGAGATACAGGATCCAGAAGGAGGTGCACAGGTGGGCAGTGCAGTGGGTGAAAGGCAGGTGGAGAAGAGTGGAGCAGGATGGAAAGGATGATAGATACTTCAGGCCTTCATTAATGATGGAGATGGCTTGGCATTCCCTAAAGGAAAGAAGAAAGGTGGAGAGACTGGTCGGAATGTACAGGGTGGTGAATGGAGGGGGATGGGGTGAGTTAGCCTAAATATAAAGTTAGTTAAAGGTATATACAGACTACATAAAAAACAGTGGTTGGATTCAGAGAACTTGGCGAAAGACACAGCAGGGAGGGCAGTCTGTAGTAATGAGGACAGTTAGGTAGCGGAATGTGTTGCAGGAAGATTTGGTGACAGGTAGATATGTGAGGCAGTTCACGAAGCACTTGTTGAGAGAAAATGATGGAGAGAATGAGTAGTTGTCTGCAGGCGTCAGCCCAATTGCAAGGGTATTATTATTAAAGATAGTTTACAAAGTCATGTTAATGCTGTTTTACAGAGGGTGTAAATTTTATTTGGTATGAACTTTTACATATAACTTACTGTAAGCAGGAGTGACTTTGTGACATCTGTATATTGAAATGTGATGGCTGGCTCAAGTTAGTTCAGTGGGTAATTAGTTGGATAGGAAGAATTCAATTCCTCAAACAATAAAAAAAAAAAGGTGAACTATAGCAATATGAAATCAACTGCAAAGAGTTTTCTCTGAGGGTCTAAAGAGGCCTAAGTTACTGTACTGATGTGCAATTTTCTTAACTATAACCTAGCTCGTATCCCGCACTGATTTTAATTATAATGGTTTATTTGGGACGCGTAACTTAAAAGCTCAATCAAACACATTTATTTTATGCAGCAGCGATTTGAAAAAAGAAAAGACTAACATACAAGAGTATTCAAGCAAGCCTGTCTGACACAGAATATGATTCCACACACAATTTGAACAACTAACCCTTCTCTTTAAACACAGACACTTTTTAATTAATGACAAAATGCGAGCTGTTTACAATAAACATCTTGAATATGCAACACCTATAATTACTTCAAAAATAAGGCTTGTCACTCGGCAGATACTGTTCCCTGTACAAATATTTTATTAAGACGAATATACAAATGAGATGTATAGTTTTTCCATCTAAAATAATAATGATTTAAGATACGGTGAATTTTCTGCAAATCCAACATAAATTTATTACACCATCGTCATTACAGAGTATGAAATGTTCTAAACTCACTAATCCGCCACGATTTTTTAACACATTTGTAAACAAGTTACGGCAAGCCAGTAAGTTAACACCACTCTAGACCCATCTGTTAACTTATGGTCGCTCAACTTCAAGTTAAGGTAAGCCAAATGCTTACTGAATCGCTCCGGGGAAATTTACGGCAAAAGTTAAGGTGACTGGCCGTAACTCTCAAGTTAAGGTCACCTTAAAAGTCAGTGAATAGACCCCCAGCAACCCCTAACATAGACGGCTACCTCCTTATCAACTAAACCAACATCTTGACTAAGATTTGTGTGTGGCTAACATCTATGTACTTACCTCAGAATGTGTATTACCCACCAACTTTGACACATTATACTTCTAGCAATGAATTTAAATTTGCAATGCTTTGGCTGTTATTTTTGCATCATTTCACAACTCGTAAAATAAAAACTTTGTTGCACAGTATACAGCTGAACTTACTGTTATAATAATTTGATTTTACAATATATGTGTCATATTTCAAGTCTAAAAATAATTTTCTTTATAAAATAAAGTGTAAACCGATATTGTAACAAATACAAATCAAAATAGACTCCAAATGTAACTCATATAATCCAAAAATCTACTCAACTAAACCTTATCTGAAATACCTAATTAAGTACCGGTAAGTTGCTGTCACTTACCTTTCAGGCTTAACCTACTCATAACCACGGCCCATAACAAAATAAACTAACTTTGGTGGTTGGTTCATTAGCCTGGAGACTTGGCCAATACACAACACCACGTCTCCAGAATAACTAAATAAACTTTCTACCTGAATGAATACTGAGGAAACCACGACCGACTCTGACAACACACAACACAAACTACAAACATCTAACCACCCCTGCCTAAATAAAACAAATACCCTTCTATCGCAGGCCCCTACTAAAACTATACTCAAATTACACTAATCAAACAACTATTTGGGGGCGTCCACCAAGAGACCTGCGATAAGCTACATTGTACTTCCTCAAGCAAGTAAACCTAACCTAAAAACACAACTACAGGCTAAAGGTCGTAGCTCAACATAGCTACATGACCTAAAACACTTGATAAGGAGGGGAGGTAGAGCTTACACAACACTCGCTTCCTTCTGCGAAAGGCAGGCTTACTAGAAAAACCGAGGATATAAGTTTATGAAGTCCTTAAACAGGACCAGGTAGGTTTCTGCCTCTACTAAATTTTGTAAACCTTCAATAGGTTATAAAGTTACAAAAGATCAAGTAAAAGGTGACACTTTTCATTCTGAAAGGAAAGACTTGAACAGATCTAGTTTTTTTCTGTTTATTTAAAAATAATAATAGTATCAGTCTTATTAGAACAGGTACAATAAATTAGTTAAAGATGTTTATAAAAAACAAGTTAACAAGAAGGATTGATTTCTTTGAAACAGTTAGTGCGAATTAAAGGCAAGATTAAAATATAAGTTTACATTTTGACTGGTTTAAAACAGTTAATACATAAAGTTAGACCAATGTAAATTAGTAATTTGAAAGAATACTTAATGTTTTGGCATGTCCAGCCACTCCCAGGTGAGATGTCCTTTGCTTCGAAATCGAAGAACTGGAAAAAGGCTCCAGCCCTTCCGTCTTGATAAAAACAATCTGCGATGTTATAAACTTGCTAATTTTATTGCCCGAGACCGCAAGTTCACATTTTACTTTTTATACCGAAATGAAATGAAGTTAATTAAATTTTAGCCACAGGCGATCTACGACATTTAGTTACCTAATTTAACTATTAGACTACCAGACTGATTAAGTTTTAGGCCGCCTTTGCGGCCATTTCTCCTGTAACCTACATCGTTAATCCACAATCCGACAACTGACCGAACTGACTAAACTGACCGATTGCACTCTGACTAACTTGACAACTACAAAGCTCAGTCCTAATTTAAAAACTGGCCTGCTGATGTTTTTGAACGCAGCGTAAACGTTTCGCCGATCGGGAGGTTAAAACTTCAAAACACACCTTGGCTGCATTCTGTTACTGCTGAAATCACTGAGATTACTGAGTTTACTGCCAGCAGTATCGGGACAGTTTCAGTGTTAGTGGAAATCGTGGTTTGTCTCACTTAGTTTCGGAACGATCGGCAATACAGTAATAAAAGAGATTGTAAATATGAACAACAAATATAATCAATTGATATTAGAGAACCAATTTGGCTTGATACACAATTTATTAAATCGTGTTATACCCAAAAACGCGGGTAGTTTTCAAGTGCATGGTCGTTCTAACCTCTTCTACTAGTAAGTATATATATTTATATACACATACATACAGTTATATTGACCTTGTATTACTTAAGTTAGATTGTTGTGCATGTCCCACCGTCACAAAAAAACATGTAATTATATCACCTAACATTCGTAACATCCATAAGTTCTACACTAATTTTAAAAATCCCGCCATCACTTATTTTACTGACACTACACAACCTCTGCAGCTCCAGTAATCTCAGTTGTCAGCTAGCTATGCACAGGGTGCTTACACGAATGCCCGCGAAAACAACTGGTAGTGATCTCAGCAGTTTCGGAACTGCTGCTGACGTTACTGAGATTACTGAATCAGTGAAATCAGCAGTAACAGAACGCGGCCCTAACCTTCCCCGAACGGTGGTGAACAAACATGCAGAGCGACAGTAGTGCCAACTGGCAATGATGTCAACTACCCCAGGTGTCCCAACCAAACACAGAGTTGAAGACGAGAAAGAAAACAGTAGACAATCGTCACTCGCGCACAGCTGTTCCTATTGTAGGCTATTACGTCACGAAAGCTTGTGTTGTTAGTGCAGTTATCTAGATGATTCAAGTGAACGTGTTGATACAAATACAATGCACGTGGCTGTGAATAACAACCTAGCCTCAGCGCGATTTACAAGCAGATGTACTGTGACGTTATCGACAAACTGCATACAAGTGTTTAAACTACTGATGTTTTTATAACAGGGCGCACGTGTGCGCCAAGGCCCGAATCGCTTACATGAAAACAAGATGACCGCATCTTAGCAAGAAAAGCTTTACCATAAATAGGCTCTCGGCCCAACTAAAATCAAATACGGATCCGAACAAAAAAATAAAAACCTGACCTTAATTTTTATGATCGCGACAATATGATTTTACGAAATATGTACGATACAAACTCAGAAATGAATGTGTCGGCACCTCTTTTCTAATAAACCGAACGCCTAGCGAACTAAGCCAATCGTTTTACAGGTAATTTTAATCGACAATCAACCTTATATAGACTTCAGAATGTTTCTTACCTACAAACTTCGGCATATTATACTCTTAGCAACAAATTTATATTTGCAATGCTTTGGCTGACCATGTCACGACTCGTAAAATAAAATCTTTGTTGCGCAGTATAGAGCTGACCTTACTGGTTTAATAATTTGATTTTAAAATGTCTGTGCCATATTCCAAGCCCGAAAATAATTTTCTTTGTATAACAGAGTGTATACCAATATGAAGTAACTAATTATGTATGTTAAAATTATCAACATATGTGCCAGTACTCGAACCACTGCTCCCTAGCATGGAAGGCCAAACAGCTTATAAACTAAATAAACTGTATCTAAAATAAAAACTTTGTTGGGCAGTGTAAGTACTTTTTCAGAATTGAAAAAAAAAATACAGTTTAACTATCACGGTGTCATAAGAAAAATTACACTTTGCATAAAATGTCCTTTCAATATAACAATATAAGAAATGTGATTTTATCATTTGAACCTTGTCAGTTGCTTTAAAATAAATATATAGTAATTTTTAGGAAAGTATGTAGACCTACTAAATATAAGAAACAAATAAATAAATCAGATGTAATTTTATCTTACAATCATAAATTCAAGAAACATTTGCATTATAAGGTAGGTACCTGTATCGAATAAGACCCACTTAAGGTTAAAAAATCACGCGTGACTAAGTCATTAATTATATTTCTAATATAACACATGGATGATGTAAGACAGATATTTATAGATGGTGTCTGTTCATATTGGAGACTAGTGTGTATCCATCCCACATCGATCTCGGCATTACCACACAATGGTGACTAGTGGGCCATTCTGAGAACTGGGCCATATTCAGTACAGGTACCTTATTATACTCACATTTATTACATTTATATTGTATACAGTTTTATAGAAGCTATATTTTCCGGTAGGTCACTATTCGCGAATTGAGAATCATGTTACTTGTTAATAAGTTCTTGTAGTGTTATCACACGCTAGCTATTAACACCGTCCGACGCCATGTTCATTACTGTCCTTGTCCCGCCTGCCCTCAGGCCCTCCAACCTCTCCATCAGCACTATCCCTACACTACATCCCTCTTTCATACACTTTTCGTTTTTTTTTTTTACACACACACCTACACTTTGTTTCTGAAAAATCTGCACCTAACCCCACTCTCTTCTACAAGTCTATTCTGCGAGGTCTCTTAACTGTCCTCCCACTTCTGGTTCTGATCTCTTGATCATTATTGATGTCTGTGTTACTACTGCCTTTTGCTGTAGTGTCTGTACTGACCGCATTGAAGATGAAGACTCTCTTCTTCTCTCACTCTCACCTGCTGGGAATCCAAGGAATGGCATTTCATCAGGAGAGTGTGGCCTTCTTATTCTTTCTTGTTGTTCATCCCATTCATGATGTTTGTTTGATCCCCCAATTTTGACCGCTTCTTTTTTATTAACTGTTCACTTGCCTTCCTGCATTCTCTGTAATTTCTTTAGACACTTTAATGAGCTGCCTTCTGTTCCTGCGGAGCGAGCCTTTGTCCGTAGCTACAACGTATGATCTTGGTGTGTCTGCGACAGTCTGAACTCTCCCGTAGCATTTCATATTGGTGATCCACACTCTGTCCCCAACCATTAAAACAGGCAGATCTTGGACTCTTCCTTCCCTAACATATGATCGTCTGTTTCTCTCCTTAAGGGCCCAATCCTTGCGCCTAAACTCTTGTAACGCTGTTGCTTTGTCCCACACAGGTCTGAGCTGTGTCGGCTTCACTGGCAGTGTATTTCTTAGCTTTCGCCCAAACAATAGCTCTGCTGGCGACAACCCCGATTCCAGAGGGGTACTTCTATAGGCAAGCAGGCCAAGATTAGGGTCTTCTGATTTTAACAAAATACGTTTAGCAATGTCTACTGCTTTCTCTGCTTCACCATTCGACTGTGGGAATCGCGGACTAGATACCCTATGGCAGAAACCGTACTCTGTGCCGAACTCCTGGAATTCCCTTGACGTAAACTGGGTGCCCCCATCTGTTCGAACAACCTCTGGGATTCCATTTCTGGCAAACAAGTTCTTCATCCTGATTATGACTGCCCTAGATGTTGTTTTGTCTAGGGTCACCACCTCTAAGAACCTAGAAAAGTAATCTTGGACCACTAAGTACTGTTTCTGTTTGAGCTCCATTATATCTCCTCCTAATACTTCCCAAGGTCTGCCCGGCAGTGGTGAAGGTTTTAAGGTTTCTGCTTTCTGTGCCCTATTTTGGATGCATTTTTGGCACTTCTCGACCATCCGCTTCACTTCCATAGAGATGCGTGGCCACCACACTGCCTCGTTTGCTCGTCGACGACACTTCACGATACCCATTGCCCCTCGTGTATCCTCTGCAACATTTCTGGACGTAGCTGTGCAGGGATAAAAATCTGTGTCCCTTTCATGATCAGCCCTTCATTGTATGTCAGCTGTCCTCTCAATGGCCAGTATTCAGAGTCTTTGTGCCACGATCCATGGATAATACATTCCTTCAGTTTCAAGCATTCTGGGTCTCTCTCTTGAGCCTCCTTGATCTCTTCTAAGCATCTGTCTGTGAGTGGTGTTTCTGCTATCATGTTGTGGATATACAATTCTTCCTCCAAGATCTCCTTGCCTTCCTCTTTTGGTTTTGCGATTGGGGCACGAGAAAGAGTATCTGGTATGTGAAATTCTCTTCCTGGCACATAATGAACTGTGTATGAGAAACACATCAATCGCATCCATAATCTCTGAAGCCGGGCGGTTAGGTCTGCAAGGGGCTTTGAGACAAGTAATGTCACTAGAGGTTTGTGGTCTGTGAGAATCTGCACATGGGTCCCTAATATATATTCTCTAAACTTCTCGCATGCCCAAGTGACAGCCAAAGCTTCCTTTTCAATTTGGCCATACCTGGTCTCTGTTTCACTCAGACGCCTCGATGGATATGTGATGGGTCGCCAATGATTTTCTTGTTGCTGTTCCAATACTGCCCCTAGCCCGTAGGATGAGGCATCAGCGGAAATTCGCAGAGGTGACCCTTGCCTATAAAGGGCTAAAGTTGGCTGCTGTGTTAGTTCCTGCTTGATAATGTCCATGGCTTTTTGTTGAGCCCCACCCCATATCCACTCATTACCTTTCTTTAATAGTTATGTTAACGGTTGAACTGTCTCCGACAACTGTGGGATAGATTTCCAGAGGTAGTTTGTCATTCCCAATATCCTCCGCAACTCCGTGACATTACTTGGCTCTGTCATTTCTCGAATGGCCTTTGTCTTGTCGGGATCTGGCTGAACCATTCCTTCACTTATAACATGGCCAAGAAATTTGACAGCCTGCACTTTGTGAACTGGCACTTGGTTGCATTCAGAGTAACCCCTTCCTCTTTTAACTTATGCAGTACTAACTGCAATCGCCTATCATGTTCCTGCGATGTAGTTCCGTAAATGAGGATGTCATCCGCCTGGTTGACAACACCTTCAATTCCCTGAAGTATTTCTTGCATTTTGCGTTGGTAGTGTTCTGGCCCTGAATATATACCAAACGGTAAGCGGTTAAAATAAAACCTCCCAAACGGTGTTAGAAGCGTAGTCAGTTTTGCACTCTCTTTTGCCAAAGGTATCTGCCAAAATCCTCGTGATGCATCCAATTTCGTGAAAATTTTTGCTTCACCTAACTGTGCAAGTGACTCGTCTACTGCTGGAAGTTGGAGGCGTTCTCGACACACATATTTGTTCAATTCTGTGTAGTCCACACAAATTCTAACTGACCCATCAGTCTTGGGCACCACCACCATCGGTGCACACCAATCAGTCGGTTCTTCAATAGGTGTGATTACCCCTTCCGTAACCATCTTATTAAGTTCCTGCTTTACCTCATTCCTCAGTGGTAATGCAACTCTTCGTGGGGCTGCCACCTCATATGGCTTGCAGTTCCCCTCTAAGACTATTTCATATTCTTTATGAAGTTTCCCTAATCCTGTAAACAGTTCTCGGAATCTATCAACAATCTGATGTGCAATCTCAGTACTCACCCTGTTTCCATTCACCTCTTCTACATTTTGATTGTCGTGTACTGTGATGATATTAAAAGCTCTCCGTGCAGGTCGCCCTAGAAGTGGGATCTGTTGACATTCTACGACATATATTTCTTGTTCACTGCGTTTGTTGTTGAATGAAAGCAGAGCTTTTGCCATTCCTATCACCCTGATGGCACCATTCCCCGCACCGAACAGTCTCTTGTGAGTTTTCTCTAGCACTATTCCTAAACTCTCACTTAGCCCCAGTCCAATTACAGTTACATCAGCCCCAGTATCCAATTTGAACTTAACCTCTACTTTCTCCACTGACAAGCGAACGAACTATGGTTCTGTACAAATTTCCAATGCTGCCACTTCACACATGTAGTAGTCACGTTGTTCGTCCTCCTTAATTTCTAACTCTTGTACTTGTGTATACCTGCAGCACCTCTCATAGTGGCCTTTTCTGTTACACTTCCGACATATCACCTTGTCTGCAGGACACTTAAACCAAGGATGTGTAGGTGTCACTCCACACTTGGAACATCTGCTAGTTGGTGCTTCTGTATTTGGATGACGTGTCGCCGTGTTATGTTGTGCGAACTGTGGGCGGCGATAATTTCTTGGACCGATACTGTCAATTTTTTGTGGCCGCCTAGCATCCGCACCACCATGTCGCACAGCCTCAATAGAAATGTCAGGTGCCGGTCGCACTGCCTGCTGCTGTTGTCTCACTGTTTCAGCCTGTCGAATTCTTCTTACCGCCTGCTCGGAGGTTAATCCACTGTCCATTTGTAGCGCCTCCGATAACTTATCAACCGACACCCTAATAACCAGCACTGTCGTGATGAGTCCATCTTTTAGGTTATGCAGTTCACAAGTTTCTGCCAATTTAAAAACATCATTAATGAACAAATCTGCGGCCTCGACTTCTTGTTGTCGGCGTTTGAAAAATCTAGCTCTTTCATAAATAAGGTTTTTGTTCACCGAAAAAAATGAGTCAAACTTGCCTTTCACTACTGTATACTTTTTTACCTGATCTTCTTTCAAGGCGAACGAGTCTAACATTTCATCAGCCTCAGGTCCCATGCAGTAGAGTAACATGTTTACTTGCGTGTCGTCTGATTTTTCACCGAGTCCCAATGCGATTCGAAACCTTTCAAACCTTCGAATCCATTTACTCCACTCCGGTGGGGAACGGAAATCAAAATTTTCTGGTGGCACGATCTGAAATTGCGGCGCGCCCGCCATTGTGGTGCGGGACTCCGCCGTCTGCCGTTCGTCACTGTAATTCAATTTACGACTTTACCGGCAATTCCCGAGACACCATGGCGTTTTCGCGTCGAATCACGGGTGCTGTGACCCTACATCTGACACCATGTAGTATTATCACACGCTAGCTATTAACACCGTCCGACGCCATGTTCGTTACTGTCCTTGTCCCCCCTGCCCTCAGGCCCTTCAACCTCTCCATCAGCACTATCCCTACACTACAGTTCATAAAGCAGGCATGAATAAAACGTAATTTGCCGAAATAAAACTTTAAATTAATTGCAGATAAATAGATAAAAGAAATAGTTTATGATTACTGCAAACATATTTACCAAACATAGAATAATATACTGCTGTACTTACTTTTACAAGGTTGTACTTACTCGCTATAAAAATATGGTGGATGCAAAATCCAGTTGATTAAACTCTGAAGATAAATAACCTTGACAAAGCTGCTCTTCACGTGATGTGGCACCAACGGACTTCTGTGGATGACTGAATTAATTTATATACAAGAGGCCTTTATATACCTCCGAGGGGTAGAAGATTTCACATGCTGGTTTCAACTGGTGTAGGACCATTTTTCGTAGGATGGCGAGCATTTCACAAACTTCACACTGAATAGGCAGACATGTAAAAAATTCCTCACAAAACATGGGCCAGTGTGTGGTATTTCAGAGACACGAGTATAACAGCGACTGTTTATCTTGTGTCAAGTAGTCTCGACGAGTCGCTCATTCTTCATGTTCAGTTGCAAAGAAGCAGCACATTAGTCACCCGATACTCGGCATTCTGCTAGCAGCAGTTCATTCCCCTTCCTACTTCATTGTCTGCCGCAGAGCAGGTGTGGCCATTGTGCAAGGCTGCCCGCATTAATCACATATTTTTACCTCCCCTTTCCTCCCTCCTTGTTCGTGA
Organism: Medauroidea extradentata; assembly: GCA_003012365.1. NCBI lineage: Eukaryota > Metazoa > Arthropoda > Insecta > Phasmatodea > Phasmatidae > Medauroidea > Medauroidea extradentata. Next base: position 6,719 of record PNEQ01102166.1, on the reverse strand, counting down.
GAGAGCAGACTTGGCTAACGCGCAGTGTGGCGGTCCACTAATCATTTTGTTGTTACTGCCACCTTTCTCCCTTTCTCTTTGGTGTCATTAATCACCCTCTGCTCTGTCTGCCATTCTTTTTACTTGCCGCACACATGAATACTTGCAATACAAAGGGCAAAAAAGACTCACTTATCATTCTCTTGGTCAAAATAGAATTCCTCAGATTGGCTGATGCCAGGTAGGCTTCTCTATTTCATGTCAGAATGTTATAAATGAGAGCTGGTCGTCTCTACAAATTATTGGTAAGGGGACCCATCCATAACTTCAGCCCTCCAGACACTTTTTGTACTCTATAGTGTTCTTACACCTGCTTCCTTCTATTTGGGTGGCCCCAGGGAGGTTGAATTTCATGTTACAATGTAATATATGAGGCGACATTTGACCAGGTGTCCTTACAAGGTGGGGGGGGGGGGAGGAAGAGATGCCATCCATTACTCAATTGTCAAGCCAATCTCAGCTAGGTGTGGGAAGGGAAAAGACATAATTCTTAGTTTGTCACACAATAATTTCTTCAACAACTTGAGAGGCTTCAGGGAGGTAGTATTTTATGTCAGAATGAAATATATGAAGTAACACATGACCAGGTGCCCTTACAAAGTGGGGAGGAGTTGTTGTCCATTACTCAACTGTCAATTCAACCTCAGCTCCTTGCTTGATGTGGGAAAAATAAAGACATAATTCTTAGTTTGTTAAACAAGAATTTCTTCTACTACTTGGGTGGTACTAGAAAGAATATTTCATGTCAGAATGAGGAGGGGCTTGTCCATTGCTAAACTCTCACTTCAGCCTTCCAACTTCCTTTTGTTGCTGCTACATGCTCTACATGTCACTCCACGACCACACTGGAATTTTTTATGGCATACATCAGGACAATACTTATTTCAAATAAGAGTGTTATAAATTAAAAACAGATGTGAATATTGTTTCCAAAGGAAGTGTACATTTTATTTAGCCATGTAGGCCCCTAAAAAATTAATTTTTCCAGCCTCTGTACATCTAAAATACATAGTCACCTGGTAATTGAGCATCTTTAGTAAGTTTCCCCTTTTCTAAAATAAATATTTTTCCATATATGTAAGGTGACATGCTAGAGCCCAACAAGACTTTGATATAATTTATAAAAATGATTCCTCACTTTAAGAAATATAAAGTAATGAATCAAAATTTGTTTACCTTTAATATCTATTTGGTTAATATATATTTTTTCAATTTCATTTAAAGGTACTTACCAAAATCATATTCTGGTGATACATACAAATAAAACAAGTCAGGTAATTTATTAATTAATTTATTTTTATAACAATCAGGTTTTGTGTACAATTACAAACAGATTATAACTTGGAAAATTTAGTTTACAAAAATTCTTTGAAAGCATAAAAGCGAGGGTCATCTCCACAGTAGGCCCTTGTGTCGTGTGACAGGCGTCACTACAGGTGACTGCTGATTCTGGCGTCGCTGCACGCTCAGCTGGTGCAGCTGTTGATGGCTTGGGCAGAGGTGAGAGTAGCAACGATGTTGGACAGGAAGGGAGCTCACAGGTTGATCGGTCAGCTTCAGGCAACCGGGGCATGAGGACAGCCAGTGTTGATGTGCTGAACAGACCCCTCAAGGCTTCCCCTTCAGTCTCGGTTGTGGGTGACACATCTGATTCACATGCTGGATCATCTCTTGGCGGAGGCGTTGGTGCGTTTGTCACGGCGTTGTCATCCTCACCGTCAGCCAGCCGAATGTCATCCCTGTGGACGACCACACGTCGGAGTTGTTGATGCGGACCAGGTATATATTGTCAGTTTTTCGGCGGTCTTGTGGAGGTTGGAAGCCCCTGTTGAGTGTACTGATACTGGTGTTCGCGCATTTCACACCTCCAAGCTGTGCTACGCTCGTCGCTGTCAGCCTGTGTCTCAGGACTTTTTGGGTGGGGGCACTGAAACTCACACGGTGCAGGGAGATTATGTCCCAAGAGGACGGTGGCAGGGGACTTCCCTGTGGCTATGTTAACTCGATGGCGCAGCCTGAAGAGGGCAGCAGTTGTTCTAACCAGCTCCGGTGATTCTCTCCGACCCGGAGACGCAGCTGGGTCTTGAGACCTTGGTTGCGTCTCTCAGTGGGATTCGTACGCGGGTGGTAAATAGCAGTTTTCCAGTGACTCACTCCCCACTTAGTACATGCAACTTCCGGGCTGTAAACTGGGCCCCACTGTCTGTAAGCAGGTGCTTCGGGTAACCCCAGTGGGGGGAAGAACTCAGTGTTGGGGACTTTGATGATTGCAGGTGCTTGTACGCTGGAAATGGCGTAGGCCTCCGTCCAGCGGGAGAACAGGTCTTTCACTACCAGTATGAACCTTTTGCCGTTGGCAGCTCTGGGGTAGGGCCCCATAAGGTCCAGTGCGACATTGTGTCTGTGTGTGGGCAACTCGGTCATACAGATGGTGTAAAGGTTGGTCACTGAAAACCTCAATCTGGTTGAGGCGGACAGTATCTCGTCGGTTGAGTTTGTAGGGGGCAAGATGTCCGTCCTCCCATTCGGCCTCGTCCACGGCGATAACATCTGGGCAAAGCGATCTTGACAGAGCGTCTGGAAGTTGGTTGACCTTCCTTGGAACATGCTCAACAGTGAAATCATAGGCCTGGAGTAGCAGCGACCATCTGGCAAGCTTGCTGCGGGCCTCCCGCGTGGTGTTGAGCCAGGTCACGACCTGGTTGTCCGTGCGCAGGATGAAGCGCCTGTACTCCAGGTAAGGACGGTACTGTTTCACAACCCAGATGACCACTAGACACTCCCTCTCGTTCACATTGTAGCCCCGCTCCGTCGATCCGAACTTGGCGCTAGCGTAGTTAATGACTTGCCGCGATCATTGCCATCCAGCTGGTACAGCATCACACCCACACTTTAACTAGCGTCGGTTTGAAGGATGAGCGGTTTGGTGACATTATATCTGGCTAGGGTGGGGCATTTGCTGAAACGTCTTTTATTTCTTGTAAAGCTTCCTCTGCTTCTGTTGACCATTTGTAGGGTTTCTGTGGCGATAATAGGGCTGTCAAGGGTACCGTCACAATGGCAAACTCATTCACATACTCCCGTAGCTAGTTGATGAGCCCGAAGAACTTTCTCAACTGCTTCTTTGTGCGGGGCGTAGGATAGTCCTGGATAAGGCGGAGGTGCTCGGGGCTAGGGCGGTTACCTTTGGCATCGATCACATGGCCCAGGAAGTTGACAGAAGTTTTTCCCAGGTGGCAGTTAGGTACTGAAGCTGTGAGTCCATTCACGGTTAGGCGCTCGAGCATCAGAGATAGGTGGTGTAGATATTCCTCCCAGGACTCCGACCAGACCACTACTCTGTCAAGATAGGCCAGGGTGAATTCACCAATGAGGCCATCCAGAATGTGCACCATCATATTCTGGAACGTGGCTGGAGCGAACTTCATTCCAAATGGCATGGCACAGAATTGGTAGCGGCCTACATGAGGTGTGGTGAATGCCGTCTTGTGGTGGTCGGCGGGTCTCATGGGGACTTGCCAGTACTCGCTCCGAAGGTCAAGTGTGGACACAATTTTGGCATTGCCCAAAGTAGCCAGGGCATCTCTGACATTGATGTATGGTGGGCAGCTGATTTGGTGCAGGAATTCAGGAAAAAATAATCAATGCAGAAATGCCAAGTCCCGTCCTTTGGAGCGAAAGTTATAGCAGAATTATATTTGCTGTTGGATGGCTCGATGACACCGTCGTGTAGCATTTCTCGTACCTGTTCTTTGATGATACGTGCTTGATGTGGTAAATAACTGCGGGGTGGCTCGTAAACAGGTCGATCATGCTCGAGCACAACAGCATGTTCAGTAACAGTGGTGCGACGAAGACGGTCACTTGTGGTAAATACGTCACTTGGCTCGTCCAACAGGCATTGGAAAACATCCCTGAACTGTGGTGGCACAACTTGGTGCAGATGGATGCAGTGCGTAAGCGGTACGCACCTCGGTTAGACCAAAGTGAATTCGATGGGCTGCGGGCTCCACAATAGTGTTTTGTTCAGTTAGCCATGGTAAGCCAAGTATCACAGCTACGTGCAACTCACTTGACACGATCGCTGAAGTCACTGTTTCGAACTGGCGTATTGTCACTGTAATGTCTGCTATACCAGAGGGTTGGCACTCCTGATTGGTTACTGCAAGTTGGACTGTTTGGTTGCATGACCTAAGAACACTGTTTTTAATGAAACGTGGATGACAAAAATTGTGAGATGCCGCAGTATCAATCAAAGCTAGACAGGGAATATAGTTGACATGGACGGGAATTTTAATGCACTGGCACTGTGAACAGGTAAGGCTATTGAGAAAAACTTGTTGTTGTGTCAGGTTGGTATTGTTCGGTACCAGGGCAACAAAAACGTCCGGCTTCTGTGCCCCACTTACTCGTTTCCCACACTTGGGCTTTGTTTCATAGAGAGCTACGATGTACTATAGGTCGGCGTGGACAATCCTTATGCCAATGGTGTGTCATCTGTCCTCCAGGGCAGAAATAACACGGGGTTCGTGATGGCTGACTGTAGTCTATCGGGGCTCGGCTGTCACTACGCGGAACTTCGTGGACTTCAAGGCGTCAGAGCACTCTGAGAAAACTTCTTTTCCACTGGCCCACTGCGTTGTTGGTGTTGTCGATGATCTGTATCATGTGAGGTTGGTTGATATGACCGGGTAACTGGTGAAGACGTTGAAGGTGGTGGGTTGCGTTCAAGGATGGCAGCAGCCTTAAGGAACCCATCTATTCCGCTAGTGACTAGTGGGAATAGTGCCTGTCGGTAGTGTGAGAGCACAGTTTCGGCAGCCACAAGTAACACTTCACTCTATGGCATAGTGGGTTGGAAACGCTGCACTGTGTGCACCTTTCAGGTTAAAAAAGCAGTGAGTGACTCACCTTCACATTGAGCTTCAAGTGTTAACTTACTCTGTACCTACAATGAATGGTAAGCATCTGTGAATTTTCTAGTAGAAGCAGACTCAAACTGTTGCCACATTATTCCGTAGTGTCGCACTTCTCACCACCATGCACTTGCCTTACCTTGTAATTGGTTACAGACGCACTGCGGCACCTCGACTATGCCAACGCCATAGCGCTGTAGTCGTGAGGTACAGTCCCTGATGAATTCCTTGGGGTCCTCATGGTCGAGGCCAGCGAAAGTTGGCAGCACCTGGAAATGTGCCAGGGTCTGCGGTTCGGTGTAGGTGGCATCATCTTGGATAGTTCTGGCTGAGGCATAAACGGCGTAACTGGTGGTTGCGTATACTGCGGTGGTGCCTATAGGTACTGGATCATGTTGACGGTGGTTGTAGGTAGTGAGGGGATAGTGGTGTGGTGCCTAGGCGGTGTCACAGAGGTTACTGGTTGGTTGACAGTTACGGTACCCTGAAGCTGCAAGGCCCTCTGCTGGGAGCATAGGATGCATGTGTAGTAGCATCCCGTGACAGCTAGGCACAGTGGCATGGACAGGCATTTAGGGTGGGCGGTTTGGTGACACACCCAGCACGTTACAACATCCTCTTCAGGCCGACACAAAATGGCTGTTGGTATGGTAGTGCAGGAGCCTTAATGTTGTGACTCGGCTCGCCCTTCACTGCAGCAGGCAGAGAACACTGAAAACAGCCAGTTTTGCCAGGGCATATGTTGGCAAGTTCTCCCAAGGTCACGCAACTCTCGTGATATTGGCTTTGTTCACATACCACACTACACTGTTAAAGGCCCTACTCAAGACACAAAGCACTATCACACTCAGGTAGTTTTGGCAAGACAAAATCTTGTTGCTGTGGTTCTGTTTTGACCTCTGCTTTAAATAGAAAGTCCTGGGCAGGTTCTGGTAATGTGTCTGTAGGGCATTTGCACTGTACCCGTGGTATACAGAGCTAACTTACGTCCCTGGACACAACAGCCAGCAGGGGATTAGGAGCCCCGAGTTGAAAACAATAAATACGGTTCCAGTAATTAAGTTATAACTATTGAAATTAAAGAATGACTGGTGCAAAACTGGTGAAGGACCCGGGATAGACAAATAAGTCTATCTCCTCCGCGCGTCTAATCCAGACTAACTGAAACAAGGCGTTTGGCATCACCAAGCCAGCCCTGCGAGTGGTACTGACTTCGCACTGTGCTAATTAGTTCCCATACAAAATCACTTCAGCAGAACAAGTTACACAAGACAAAACATAAAATGGACACTGGAAAATAGCAAAACATTTTGAAAACATTATTGGTATTTTCAAATGTCATATCTTGGAGTAATGTTCCCTGTTGTATCATGTTCAAGCGGAAGGATACAATAGGCATAGCATAGCTGATGGAGACTAAAAATTACAACACAATTATGAGAACTCATTTATAAAACATTGGAACAATAATTAGACACTTGAAAAACATAGTAATGTAAATGTATTTTCTGTGCGTCCCGGGAACTGCTGTAATTGTGTTAATTACGGACGTGTGGAAAACATACAGAAAAAAATTGGTTGTCTGTAAAGTCGGTTTACTGACGATAGTTGAACGTGACAACGTCTTAAGAAAATACTGATGGAATGGTATCATTTTTCAAAAGAAAATTTTAATTTCATTTGTTTAATAGATTTGGATGTATATAGAGAAGGAAGTAATTGGAAATCACAATGAAATTGATCAAGTTATATTTATTTGTACGC
>PNEQ01102157.1:0-14083 GCA_003012365.1 Medauroidea extradentata | reverse complement strand
TACTTATTTAGTGCAGTTATCCTTGTGCCAGCATGGCTGCATGAATATTTGGTAAGTTTCCCGTTTCTTGCCGTCTCGAGCCCACGACGAAGGGAAAAGAATTGTGTATCTACCGCTGAACTGAGCAGGCTAGCCGAGCGAACCAATAAGCGAACCCCAGGGAGATTAGAGGCAGATGTGTATTAAGTGTAGCACCACACAAGTGAACCCGGCAGTCCATCACAGTGGCCGCCGGACCCTCCCTGCTCAAGGTGGTGCATTTTTCAAATGTCGTAGATTTCATTTCACATTCTGCATTCACACTGTAATAACTCATCAACCATGTGCGACACATACTGGCAGATCATACGTATCGCAAGGATTAATCAACTGCGCTTTGAATCGCCGGGTAGCAGAACTATGGTCACCTCGATGCATGCATATTTTTATTGATTTCGGCACTGTGTAATTTGCATAATAAATCGCCACTGAATAGAATCTCAGTGTTACATAATTTCACAGCACCTCATATCAATATCATAATTACCATAGTTCATCAGGTGTCCTGGCGGCAAACATCCACCAACATAACCATTACATGCATCATATCAGGTGTGTTAATTGACATAACCAGCATCTCGACGTAGCGAGTAGGATAACGAGCACGCTGAACTGACCACCCGAGACATAATAACAGTCTCAAATTGCAATAACTAGAAAATATTATTGGCACCCTTTCACAATAGGGCATCAGTTCAGAGGGCAGCTTGGTTAGTTATACCAATCCCACCCGAAGGCGTTAACCTATGAAATTTTAACTATGATTTATGTGAGAGTGGACATACAATAGGAAGTTTTAGGTACTGGTATTATGAACCTTGCAGTAAAATTATATATTTTACTATACAGTTTGTTAGAAATTTTCTTCAAATAGAAGTGTTTTTTCTAAAGAGAACTGTAATATTATATGAATATCAAAATAGGCTAACAAATGAGGAAAAGGATTTCTGCATAATTTATGTTTTTAGTACTGTAAGCATGTGTTGTCATAAAACTAATGCACATGGTAATGTAGCTATTATCACCCACTCGAGTACTGATTTAGCTGTAATTGAAACTAGTGCATTTTGTACCAAGAAAGTAATTTTGAATATACATAGCAACTATTTTAATGCATTGAAAACTATAATCATTTCTGTCCACACAACTCCAGATTGCAAAATTTATGTTTTTCTTAGTAATCTTAACAAACTTTTGTCATATGTGAATTTTATTACTTATGATGTGACTTGGGCAAGCAGGGGGTCGGTTATAAGTAGACTATGTCAGGGAAGGATGCGGAGAAAACCCTTTAGACGCCAGTTTCGCTAATGTGAGGAGCTCTGCGAAACTCGAGCAGAGACTCTTTTACCTCAGAGCGTGGTCGACGGCCATGTGGCTACCCCCTGCAGCGTCGCTGTTGCGTAGTGGTGACTAGTGACGCATTGTGCCCTTGTTATGGCCAGGGCAACGCCAAGATCACACTGTCAGCACTGTACATGAAGCGGCCGTGGCACATCAAATAAAAAAAAGTATACACGTATATAATTTTACTACAGATTTTAATGCATGCTTTGCTATTATACAGATCAACGCAAGTCACAACACAAGCGGACAACAGCTGGCGTCACGGAGCGAACCTCCCGCACATGTGCTCCCTTGAATGTCTGGGGCAGGACTCCCGACAAAGTGGTGGGACGTGCTCTAGTAGGGCAGCACTGCCCGCCAAAACTTACATACAGAACAGATATCAACTAAAATTATAACACACGCAATACACTCTCATTAAGATAAATAAGTACAAAACAAATGACAACAGTAGAAAACCAAAAACTAAAACAGATGCCGCTGCAAGTGTTATGTTGGCACTACCGCAGAACACTCGCCTCATGATTATCACACTCGTAGGGTTTCCTGGAAAATACATTAATTAAAGCAGGTGTGGCCATTAATTAACATATTCCCTATCTGCTGCACCCAATGCCAGCGTGAGTGAAAGGTTACTCGCTACAGGTCTGTATGGTGTAACCCTTGGAGTAGCCTCGTCGGGTCGCGAGTGCAGGACCATCGCTCGGGAGGGCAGCAGAGCAAACGGTCTAGAATACGAATGTGGACGGTGGGTCACATCACTACATTTACAATTGTTCTTGGTAGCATCATAAATATTGATGTTGGATACAAAAGCTTGGGAAAGTGTACTCCTAAATGTCTTCTCAGGCAATTTAGAGTTTACAGTTCTACTTTTCAGCCTACCCATAATGAAAATTGTCTTGATAATACAGTACTTTCAGACCATTTTTCTGTGTGGATTAAGATGTACTTTGTGTCGTCTTGTACCTTTGTTACCCATAGTTATTTATAGACATGTGTTTAAGAAAAGTACTGATAACTAAGTTACATTTAGTATTTGTTGGTACAGATTATATTTTTCATACAGTAGACCATAAAGATGTTTAAACTCTCTTTTCTGTATTTTCAATAAATTTCTAGCATTTGACATGGTCTGCCTGCCACCGGGCATTCAGACCCATTGTTACGTCCTCTAACAGAAAGTCACCCGCACCATGTCACAGTGCAGTGCATCAAGTAACAGTGTAGTGTAAGCATACACACTGTGAGGGAGAGCAGAGCAGTATAGTGTCACTGTCCACCTTATTAAGAAAGTGCAATCAAGAGCAAGCAAGTGTAACCTAGGTTTGGTGCATCGACACCAACCTGACAAACGCACATAACCAGCGTGGGATCATAGTGATATTTTTATTGTGTAACTAAACAAGGCATCTACTCTTAAAATAGTCTTAGTAAGAAATAAGGAAATGTTTAAAATCAATGAGCTCAATGTAAAGCACCAACAGGCAAAGTAGTCATGTCACCACAATACTACAAATCACGTAATCTAGTAGTAACGTTCACGCAGAACAGTTTATGCAGAGACACAAATTCAATCAAGCAAGCAATGACTCTATCAACAACAATATATTGTCAATTTCAATGTTTTGATGTTAAACAAATATACCACAAGAGACTTGGCATGAACATGAAGTCTGTCCTCCGCTCGTCGCCATTGTCTCCTTAGTAAGATCTTGGCGGGTATAGGATGTCCATGCGTGTCGCGACGCGGGGGTCTTCAACATTTGTCTCAACAACTTCACTGCAATAGTCATCTTGTAAGACCGGAGCCTTTGCATATTTTTACTCCATCATGATTGCTATCCACTCTGGTCTACTTGCGTCCCAAGAGTTTCTTTTTCCGTAAATGTTCACGTATAACAACACGTCTTTCAACAGCATGTATGCTACTGACCGGCCTTAAGGTCAGCCCCCTTTCAGCACATTCGTTCATGTATCAGCACAGTCAAAGAAGCTATAAACAATTGTATACCTACCTCAAAGAAGTTCAGTTCTTTATATCCTATATAGTTTTCAAAAATATTAATATTTGCTCTCAAACAAAATAACCATTATCATAAATTATTCAGACGTACTAATAATCAGAACTACTATTAATTTTTGCACACAATCGTAAAGCAGCTAAATCCTTCTTAAAAAATTATAAAAATAAATTCTTTGGTCAAGTCAATGATAATATTAAAAAAAAACCTAAGAAATTCTGAAAGTACGTGAAAACTATGAGTTATAACAGCGATATATCTCTCATTTTCAACAACACTCAAATAACAGATGCAGGACAAATTGCTAATTTTTTTTGCAGATAACTTCAATTCAGCCTTTCCCAACTCACACTACATCCAAAACTCTCATAGTCACTCTGTTTCATCTCATTCTACTCCATACTTACATATTATCCCATCAATGGTACAATGAAGCATCAAGCAACTTAAGCCTTCACTATCTAAAGGACCAGATAGCATTCCCAACTTCATCATCAAAGGCTGTGCAGATATTTTTACTCCTATTCTCACTCACATTTACAACCTCTGCTATACCAGCAGGCACTTCTCCACCATATGGAAAACAGCAACAGTTATCCCTATCCACAAGAAAGGGCCTAAGACCAATTGTGATAACTACAGACCAATTTCTTTACTTTGCACATTTTCAAAACATTTGAGAAGATCCTTAATAAACACATTATTTTTCATACCCATAATCACCTTTTTTCCTTTCAGCATGGCTTCGTACCTAAAAAAAAACCAGCACTAATTTGCTTGAATTCTACTCTCTGGTTTACAAGACTGTCATTGCAAGGGAGCAATTATACGCTATATACTTACATTTTTCCAGAGGCTTTGACATTGTTGATCATAATTTACTTATTATTAACAAATTACATTCTGCTGGGATCCATTATAACACTGTTATACTAATATCAAATTAACAAATCAATCGTAACTTCAGAGTAAAGATAAATGATAATTTATCACATCAGAAAACTATCACATCCGGTCTTCCCCAAGGAAGCAGCTTATCACCTCTTCTTTTCATTATAGTTGTGGATGACATTTCAAAAGTTACAAAACACTCCAAAATCGCTCTTTTCTCTGACGACCTAAAATTAAGCAGAAAAAGTTCGACTATAGAAGATTGCTTGTTTTTTCAAGAGGATATCTCTTCTGTCGCAACCTGGTGCAAGGATAATCACATGACCCTTAATCCTGACAAAACCTAGCTCATCAGCTTTACCAGGAAACATAAACCAATCAAATTTCCCTACTTACTTCTTGATCAAACCTTACAATTCAATTCCTACATTAAATATCTAGGAATACTGTTTGACGAGAAACTTATCTTTCATTATTATGTGGATCATCTTAAAAGCACCACTAATGGAATCTTCGGACTTTTATTAAGCACATTACTTATGAGTCTACTATCTACTTGTATTACTCACTCATCCGTTCTAAATTAGATTATGGGTCGGTCACTTGGAATTCCGTATCCTTATCAGACTGCCATAAATTGGAAAGAATTCAAAATAAATAATTTCTTATATAAAACAAATTTGACACAGATTTCACTCCCCTCCAACTCTTCAAAAGAAGATCACTCATAGATGGCCTATCCATACAAAACATTTTAACTAGTCACTTTTCCTGTCCCAATATTTTACGATACATTGGCTTAAAAGTCCCTCATCATGATGCCAGGCCAAAAGGCCTACATAAATACTTAAAAGGTGACAATGGCCTACTTTTCAGACTAGTTAGTAACTATAACATACTGCATACCAAATTTGACTTTGCTTGACAACATACTCAATTTTTGTTTGTAAAATTTTTGACAGTATTTCTAAGGCAGCTTCCCCTCCCCAGGTCGATCAGGATAGCAGAATATCCGCGCCTGGTTCACACGGGAGGGGGCAGTTGTTACCCTTCGTACAACTACCTTTCCAGGTAGGCTGTTTGCAATTTATTTATGTACTGTACGTTGTATCTGTTCAGTTGTACTTAGGTGTTTGGTGTCTATGTCTTATTTAGTCTGTCTTGTTCACGTTTGTCTTGTCCTTGTAGTAAATGTTCCGGTTGTAGCTTTAAGGCACTTTGCTGTTGTTACAACTGTATAATTTGTTAAATAAATAAATAAATAATTAATTTGGTGTATTTTATTTTCATAATTAGTAATTTCTACTGTCTGCGCTCTCATAACAATTGTTTCTATACCTTAAGTTCCAGTATTTATATGAATCCACATTCAACATACTGCAGAGATAAAAATACAGCCAAAAAATTATTTGCTATCATCCTCCTACCCAAGCCAAATGAGTAACTGATGCAATGGCACTCCAACCACAAATCTAAAACTCTGCTATAGCCAATCAAAGGTCATATTGATGTACCATTGCTTGAAAAACATGTTCTATAAATTTTCTCTTAGTCATTCATAGGACCTTAAAACACCATACCACTTGTCTAAACTAAAAACTGTACCATTAATCTTTCAGTGGCTAGTTTTATGTACAATTAGGCTCTGAAAAATTGTTGGCCTGACAAATGTTTACTTGGCCAACTGTTTCAGATGTCAGCCTGACAAAAACAAAAACTTTGGTATTTTGGTCAGCCGTATTTCTTACGTCTTTCTCTCCTTTCTGGTGTCTCTTTTAACCCAAATTTTCAATTTAAATTCTCTTTGTATTTAATTGTTTTTTTATTAATTCAAATTTTATTTAAGCTTAGATTTCATTATCTCTTTCCCCTTGACATGCTATTATTTCTCTCACACCAATTTTCTTTTATTTTCACTCATCCACTCATTCATTCATTGCAGACATTAATGTAGTACTGTAATTTCTTAAAACTACATGTTTAAAGCAATGTTACTAAAGAAAAACTCCCAGGTAACTTATTATGCCTGTAAATAAAAAAAACTAGTGCTTCATGTTATATGAAAAATTTATGAAAATTGAAATTTTATAAATCTGTAAACATTCTACTAATATTTACAACCAAATACACTATCTCTTAAAAAGTTATATACCGTAGTATGCAAAATAAAATTTTTCTGTAATTTTATTAAAACAATATACATACCATACAATTTTTCTCCAGGTTGCAGCAATTTCGCAAATCCAAAGTCTGTCAATTTTATATTAAAATTATCATCCAATAGTATATTTTCTGGCTTCAAGTCTCTATGCACTATGTTGTGTGAATGGACATGTTGTAAAGCTTCAAATAACTGCCTCATTATATACCTACACACAAATAACAGTAAAATATATATCTTAATTATTTGAATTTTAAAAATAAAACAAAATTCTCACTGGCATTAGATCATTCATCAAAAACACAACAAAAAAAATGCTCAGTTGAATTTATCATGTGAATACAAGAAATATAGGCAAAGAATGGTAATAAACACATAATAATGAATTATAATAATGCTAATTTGACATTGTACGTTGTAATAATGAACAGTCTTCATAAGAAACAACATCTACATTTTTTTCAAACAGAGTAGTGAGCAGTGGTACACAACAAATTCCCTTGAACATGCTGATTCGAATGTTAAGGACATAATGAGCATGTGCTGGCTCAATGAATAAGAATTTTCACCAAAACAAAACAGATACCCATGTCTGCACATAGCACTGACATCATGAGACTATGGGTCCTACATACAAGACGACTGCTGTATCGGCATTGGGTAGATATATTCCAGGACAACACAATGCAACAAAGAGAGGATTCTGAACAATATGATAAACTAATCCAATGAGATGCCACATCTCTACTGATCCCTTAAACAAAATCTTAATCGCAGTAAGCTTTTGTGGGATGACGTAGTACGAGTTAATTTAATTGCACAACCTACTCTAGCATCAATTAGTTTATGATGGGATGTTATCAGGGATATTTACTGTCAGATTATAATGGAAGTACAGAAAGTTTCTCAAATTATTATTTTTCACATATTTTAATTCTGCTTAAAGTTTCCATTCCAATAAGGTTATCGAAGTTGTTTAAACACAACTATATACAAGGAGCGAAACTAGGAAATGAGCCTGTCAGCCACAACCTAAACAGTGGAAAATTTAATCCAGGATGTTTGAAACCAGGAATCAAATCCAGGTCCTACCGAATGCAATTCCATATTACTTTTGCACCACCTAACTCAGTATATTTATTAAATACATGGACAAACTCCATAGGTGTATTTCTCATGAAAACGACATATGTCTAGCACACCCTCTCTAGTCCATCTCCCGCACTGTACTAATTCAGTGTGGCCTACATTTAATGCGTGATTGTAAACCACAAATAATGTTTTAAAAATATGTTTTCTGAAATTTGCACATTAATTCGAAAGATTTTCAAGTGTGTTATTGTTTTAACGTTTAACAAATACCTTTTTAATATTTTTATTTTATTTTCAATTGCCACTGTTTAGTTACTTCTACGTTGCATCAGCTATAATATGTTATGTATCCTTCTGCTTGATAATGAAGTAATATGTGAACAGTTATCCCACATAAAAAAATTATGAAGGATAATAATGTTTTATCTATATTCTCACAACTTTTCCAGTGCTGATTTGTCCCATGTAACCTTTGTCTCTATTTTATTGAGTGTTTATGTATATGGACTAGTTTGTGCCACGCAAAGTCAGACCCTCTCACTGGCTTGGCGTCGGTAGCGCTAGAGGAGTCAGCTGGCCACAGACGCACAACAGCTCGTCAGTCTGGCGGCACTCCATGCATCTGTACACCACTACCAGTATTCCAATGTGCAACGCTGCAGTTGACACCTACACTATCAACATCCTGGATCTTGCAGCCTGTCACACATCTATCAACACCTGCCAGTAGCAGTGCTACATGTATGCTGTCAACATTCTCTATGATTAAGTATAACAAGTTTGATTTACCTTCAAGTTCAAGTGTCAAGCTTTGTCCTCGCTTCCGTCGAGTGAATTTTGTCACTTGTCGTAACAATCTACTTTTGTCAAGCTTCGTCCTTGCCTTGTTGGGTGTAACCATATTCATAATGCCTCAGCAATGCTCAAGTGACATTTGTCATTATTCTTCATCCATCCGTGTTATGTCAATGCTCCTTAATGTAACACTATTTACGACACAATGAGTGCTAGTGTGCTGAACATATTTTTGTAAAGAGTGCCTATGTGATAATTTATCAGTACAGCCAATGTAACCAACTTTAATTTCGCAGTGATTAAACTAGCAAGTGCCGCCCTACCATTCAGAACCTGTGTTTGCATAACGACACATCAGTAGCAGCGATGTGATAATTTGTCTCTCGACCGTGCGACATTCGATGGTCACACCTGTGTATTGCATCTGTTCACCGGTCTCCCGGACCTGTACTAGTTCGACGATCTGACAGAATTAACCCAGTTCGACAGTAACAGACACTCAGTGACAGTTCTTTCTACAATCTGCCAGGACTTGCGCATTTTGGACAGTTCAACCGAACATTCACCAGGACGTGGTGTTTTGTGCAACAAACCACTCTATAGCACGCACTAGGTCTGAGTGCACAGCAGATGAGCTAATCTGTGAGAAACATCTCCCCCTCTCAGCCGCAGAGTCAGAACACCTGGGAGCTACTAATTCGCAGCTCTTGTTTCCCCTCATTCAGCAGTCTACCTGGCTCGCTACAAGGGTTTCGAAATCGCCACCCAGTTCAATGGTTTTTCAGTTTACTCCCAACAGCCACTTGTTACCCTGGGATGCTTTACCTGCCATCAGACTGCCTCAGCGCTTTGGCCCCCCGCTTGGAAGATTGCGGTGAGTGGCAGTTCATCAGCTCAAGCTACGGGTAATGCTAGCCCACTTGTCCAGCTTCACAGCGCCATGGTTTGATGAGCTCACGAATGATCATCAGTCCTGCACCACTACTTCTCCCCTCATCAACAATGCTTGTGAAAAACCTACTGTGGATTGTGACATTTCTGTTTCAGTGAATTTTAAATATATATGCCTATTTGCATCATTATTTTTCCTAGTAATAAAACTACAAGAGTGCTAAAACATTCATATTCAGATTGTGTATTATATTGGGTTTTCAACATGTGATTTCTATGCCATGTCTTTTGTAAAAAAATCTGCATGACTCCATTTCCTCTGCTACTGACTAGTCTCCATGGCAACCGCCTTCGCTCAACTGTAACTCCATTTCCCATGCTGCAGCAGCAACATACCAGTGTTAATATTATCAGCTGTTTACATTTTTAACTTTACAAAGTACACAGACGGCCTCTGCAAAGGGGGACCATTTGATATGTGCCTAGCACACCCTCACACTAGTCCATCTGCCGCACTGTACTCATTTAGTGATGCCCAAATGTAATGTGTGTTTGTAAACCATAAACAAAGTTTTAAGCATTAAGTTTTCTAAAATTTTGCTTGTAAATTCAAAAGTTTTTCAAGTGTCTTATTGTTTTTATGTTTACCAATGCCTTTTTAAAATTTTACTTTTATTTCAATCACCACTGTTTAGTTACTTCCATGTTGCACCAGCTATGCTATGATATGTATCCTTCCGCTTGATAATGATGTAATATGGGGACAATTATCACACACAAAAAGTTTCTGAAGGATAATAATGTTTTATCTATGTTCTCATTATTTTTCCAGTGTTGATTTGTCCCATGTAACTTTCATATCTGTTTTATTAAGTGTTTATGTGCATGGAGCAGTTTGTACCACGCAAAGTCAGACCCTCTCGCAGGCTTGGTGACGGTAGGTTAGAGAAGTTAGTCGAAGTGTGACGCTGAGAGTAGACGGACATGTCAGTCCACCACAAGTCCTTTACCATTTTGTGCTAACCATTTTAGTTTTCATAATTCAAGTTTTCATTTTACCAGAACCTTTTTTTTTTTACCCGGGGCTCTTCACCCTCTGCTCGCTGGTAGGGACCCTTGTTTTTCGCAAAAAGAATTTTTCCACATTTTGTTTCATTGGCGTACGTGCACATCTGCAACTCTGCTTCACAGTTATTGGCAGCGTGTCTACGCGAAGAACCGTATCTCATTTGACTGAGCTAATTACATTAACATTCATTCAACACCACATGTTTGTGATTTGCCGGAAGAAGCCCAAGGCTCATGAGAGCTAAAATTTACAATAACTGATCACGAAGCAGAACTGCAGATGTGCACGTAAGGCACCAAAACAAAGTGAGGCAAAATTCCTTTCGCGAAAAACAGGAGTCCCTAACAATTGGTAACGCGTCTTAGACAGAGCTATGTGTAACTTCGTACATGTTTTCACTGTATGAAAATAAACATGATCATAGAAATTAATGGTAGAAATTAATTTCATTTAACAGAAACTAACTGCCGTTCTTTTGATTATGATAGCCTCATGGGTCAAACACAAGTTGACAGCGCATTTGAAAACAGCAGAGCAATCATAGATATTTCTGGGAATTTTCTTTTTAATTGCTGAAAACAACTGGGATTTCTTAATTTTTTTTGTCTGTGAAACCTGTGTGTATATATATATGAGAGAGAGAAAGAAAGAGAGAGAGAGAGAGAAGAGAGAGACACTACCGTTTTCTAGAATCCGCAGTCTGGCACACTAATCGTTTTCTCCGCTGAAATTAAATTTTATGTTCCATAATTCATAATTTCTGGCAGTAAACACCAATAAAGCTGAGGTACTTTAGGTAGTATTTAAGTTTCCCGCATGTAAGCGTATTTCAGTGTCTTCAATGTGCTATATTTCTGACCTATTTAAATGCTATATAACGAGAAATACGCACTGCAATATTCAAAGTCCTTTAAATTAGGTAGTAATTAGGATGCAACAGGGTCATTAGTTATATTTCGTTATTTTGTATTGCTGAAAAAATTGTTTTCTTCCCGCTGTATTTTCTTTTACGTCTTGATGTACAGCAAAAGGTTGGCACTTTGTTTCTGTGTCAACATTTCCTTCAAGTCCATGGCCTCCAGAACATGTACCAAATAGAGAAAAAAACATTTTTTAAATCTAGAAAAAAAATAATGAGACCTATTTTCACAACTTCCGCAATAGTTTCCTAAAATTGCTGAGCAATGGTGTTTTCATTTTGATGTACATATTTAGTCGATTTTAGTCAAAGCTATAATTAGAGCATATTATTTTTTTCGAAGTTATTCGAATTCTTCAAGATAGATTTTTGTGTGGTTTCACTTAGTATGTAAACTAAAAGACATTTAATTATATAAATATCTGAAAGAAAGGCACTATTTTGTTCTGAAAAACATAACAAAAACTATTTTAAACAGATCATTTAATTTAGCTTTTAAATAATTATAATCTCTAATGTTCTATAAATAAGGGATTGTTGGCTTAAAAGGTGCTCCTTACTTCAGATATATGACAGAAGCAAGACTACGCAATACATGTTAATTTTTGTTGGGTGGATCTTAATTACTGGTCGAACCTACGTATCGCAAGGACGGACTTTTTTTTTTAATTTTGTTGCGGATCACATTACTACAAGATTTTGAAGGCGATTTTTATATGGTCTCTAAAAAACTACGCACAAATAAGTATTTTATTTAACAAATTACACTCGTAAACAAGTACAGAAAAAATATTTCAACATCTTTAACCATTAGTAATATTTCCTTCGTCTGACTGAAGAAAAAGCTTTTGTATAGTTATCATAAAAGGTTAGCGAGCCCCGCCTGATAATTTACCATGTTAATACCCATTCCTGTTCACGCCAGGATTCTCAGAATGAAACTACACTTACGGACTATGCTATATACCTTACAGCCAAGATGTTCAGATTGAGAAATACTGTAAACTTAAACATTAATTCTCAACGGACAAATTTCAAAGATGATTCTCTTAAACAAAATATGTTCTTCCTCAAATTTCCTAAGAAATATTGTGATAGAAAATAATTTTTTAAAACAAATATTTCCTTAAAAATTATCTTGAAAAAAATAATATATCATTCAAAATATTAATAATTATCAAAAATACTAAATAACGAAATATTTGTCTAAAATTTTCACAAACAATGCTTACTGTTTGAAACAATGGTGCAAGGTGGTGGTTAAATTTAAGATGAAAATGAGCGGTAATATAATCTTTCTTTGCAGCCAAAAAAGTCAACATCTGGCAAATTTATTGTTAAGTTGTATCATTAAAACACTCATATTAGAATTTATACATTGAGAATAAATTTTAATGTTTATTCCCATTTTAAAATTCGTGTCTGCAAATTTGTTAAGGGCTTCCTATCTTTTGTATTTTTTTAAGCAAAAAAATTCAGCACGACAAGCTATACTCTTTTCATCCTATCTATATCAATAAACTTTTCTCAAATATCGCAAACACAGTCATATATAGACTACTGACTAAATTAACCAAGATTTATCATATATTTTCAATTTTGTCACAAAGCTTTTGAAAAATATGTACAGTATATTAATCATCTTGAGTAGAAGTCAGACCTGTTTTTAAACATAACTATATTATTATTTACAAACATTGACTAACATAATACATTAACATGTCCCAAAGAGTTAAAACAGCATTCAAAACATATTTTTATACAACGTACCATAAAACATGCATGAAGACACACACGTCAGCAAAAAAATATAATTTTAGCATGTAAAATCTCAGTCATGCTTGTGTCTCGAAATTGAAAATTATAATATGCTGCAAATATTTAGATTGTTTTTTAAACTTCACTTCAGCTATACAATCTTATTTAAACTTGTGCATGTTTTATTCTGCAAACTTGTTTCTGTTATTTTCTGATTAAATTTTAAAAAAAAATATATCTTTTAATAAGACAGAAAAAAATTAGTATTCCATCAGTGGTGTAATGATAATGCTAAAATTTATTACGTTGATTGATATGAAATTCAGATGCTACATTATTTTGCTATAGCTAAAGTATCAAACATGTTTGTAAGGACAGCCGAAAGCTGAGTTACGCAAACAAATGTTTGTCAAATAAGGTTTATGTAAAATATTTATATCAAAATATAACACCAAGGATAGAAAAATTATTCCTGCATGTTGATTCTGTTGGTAAAAAATAGAATAATCAGTTTAAAATATATTATTCTTCTAAAATACTACTACCTAATTATGTAGGAAACTGAAATTAAAATTCGTAACACACAAACTGACTTTGTAAACTGCAACATTTCGCACAAGAAAAAGGTTCTACCTTACATATCATATTCATCACCAAGATGGTATTTGCCTTTTTATGATACATTGTGTTTCAAAAGCTCAGCCAGACTTGTTACCGCAGGCACTGTGTTCAAAGACTGGCTGAACGTGTTCTCAAGCTTTCACCATTACCTTTCACAGTAATAGCCTCGATGTATTCATATCCTTTATTTTAACAGAATCAGTTAAAGAAAAAACAGTCTACAGTTTCCCTTTCTATATATGTGTGTTTTGTAATGACGATAAATAATTCGCAAGGACAAAACCTCAAAATTCACATGGAGTTATCTTGAGACGGAATAAACTGCTTTTGCATTTTGCATTTTCGCATGAGCTGAAGCTTAAAACTTACAAGTTCAATGATAAAATTTTTTAAATGTAGATTGCACACATGCATTAAACTTTTTTTTTACTTTTTAACTTTAAAAGGAGTTTTGCGCAAATTAAGGCACTTGAGTT